>QAXI01000436.1:1261275-1299706 GCA_004335615.1 Chloroidium sp. JM
CCTTCATACTTTCCTCCTGAGGGTTGGTGTTTGCAGTGTAAGCTGATTAAAGACCACTGGTGCAGATTCGACAAGGAGGGGGTTGCGGGCTTGCCTACCCAGGGCTCACCAAAATTTGATGAATGTCATGTCTTTGTGCCCTTGGGGTGTGCTTTTGCCATTTAAATCAATGCACGCAGAGCCAAGGCGTTCATAAGCTGGTTCAGGCCACCCAAAAGCATGGAAAATTTGATGCAGCAGAGATGCACAGGATTGTGGTGCAGCGATTCTGAACCTGCAATGCTGCAGGGAAAGGCAACCACATGAGCGTGTGGAGGGCAGAGTCTGGAAGCTTCGGCTGCAGACCTATGCAAAGGCGCCTGGGATCCAAAGGAACCCGGGCGTATATCCATCCTGTGCCTTGGCCTTCTCAGAGGACCAGCTCATCTGGTTGAAGTGGGTGCTGACTGACCAATGCCGTTTTGCTTGCAGCAGCGCTTTTGAAATGGAGGCCCATGTTGTGTCGTCCTGAAATTAAGTACCCATCATGCCCTTGTAGAGGCAAGCATGTTGTCAGAAACAATAGGCTGGGGAGAAGGGGGGGGGGAGGGGGGTCTCAGATCTAGCGCCACTCACAATCAAGGGCAATGCACTCATTCAAAGAACCACCGCCACCAGATGGCTGCAAAATTGCTGTGATTGCTGCTTCCGAGGACCATTTGGATAAGACAACTCGAACTGCACAAACAAAACTTGTCAAAATTGTCTCAGAAAAGAAGCAAGCACACCCTTTTCATGAAGATTGTAAAGCATTCCTGCAAGTTTAAATCCAAAGTCTGCTTGACCACTGCACCAGATCATACGTAAATGCTCTCTTCAAAAAGGGTCAACGCAACCAGCCATGGTAAACGACTCTCTTCACATCAACACCCTCATGCACTGCATCCTCCTATGCCAGTGCAAGCTCAGGCTCCCTCTGCTGGACCATTCCGGCAGAGTCCCTCATCAGGATCTCCGCTGCCCTCTCTGCCACCATCACTGTCGCTGCACCTGTCTGGCCCCCTGCAACAGACACAGCCGATTCTGAGCAGGATCACCAGCCTTGCCAAGGGGCAGCATGATTACAGTACAATGCAGTTCCTGAAAAATTGGGAGCATTGCCTTAAGGGTTGTCATGGTGATGATATCAGGCTCTATTCCTAAAAATTGCGTCAAGAATTATATGGGTCGTCACCTGGGATGTGAGGGATGACGGAGGAGTCAGCGACGCGCAGGCCGCGCACTCCGTGAACCCGCAGATCTGCGTCCACCACTGCGCCATTCTCTGGGGCCAGCCCCATAGCGCAGGTGCCCACAAGCGCGTTGCCGCTGTGCAGGGTGGCCCGGATGTACTCATCCATGGCCTCATCACTCTGCAACAACAGCCCCGTGTGGATTCAGCAATGGCAGCAGCAGACAGCAACGAATGAAGTGAAAGGCCTCCCAATCTTCCAGTTAAGCAGTAGATTGGGCGCCGAGTGAACAGTTGAGCGAAGGGAGGAGGCGGATGCAAACACAGCCGCAATGGTTTACTGCGCGGCATGAGGACTGACAGTGGTTTGTCAAAGGAAAACTTCTTGTACATGGATGCACCGAGACAAGTGTTTTGGTTGCATTCATCCATTATGTCGATCGCAAGAGCACCTGGACTTGGCCGCCAGGGTGCATTTCCCGTGCGGTGACCTTCTGCATGGCCTCGGTGGCCGCCACCTGGCGCGCCAGCTTGATCCCATTCCTGCACAGTGGAATCCAGTCTGCAGTCCCACCCATCTTTCACTACAGTGTCTAAACACCAATGCAAGGAATAGCAACGCCAGGTGAAGTCCTTGCAAGCTCCTGATTCATCCTGATGCGCCATCTTTGATGTCATTTTCAAGCTGTATGGGCTTTCTCTTTAATATACCTTTTGGTCTGCCACGACAAATGGCGCTTGCAAAACAGCTCAAAGTCTGATCAGCATTTGCAGACTGGATTTCCGCTTAAAGCTGTTCCCCCCATGATGTGCCCGGACGGCTCACACAACGTGCTGCCAACAAGCTCTTGACTATCGGTGGTGTCGTCAGAATGAAAAGGCATGCCAAAGTGGTTTGAACGGCACCTGAGCGTAGCCAGGTCGGCACCCTCCGCATCGCTGAGGTAGCGCGGGTCCAGCTTGGGGGTATCCCATGGGTCATCGCTCTTTAGCAGCACAGACCCTCTGCTCCTGCAGGGTTGCAAGAGCCAGAGTAACAGCTCTTGATAGAGTAGACTTGTTGAGAGCAGTGCATGGTTGAAGGCCATCATGCCTCTCCAAGCTATGCATCTACACTATGGCAGTAAGCACAGCTGAATTTTCCTCGGAGCAGTCTTGTATTTGCATTGAGGACTCCTGCCACTGGCTGGGTGCAGCAAAGATTACTTGGGCTTGATGACAAGCAGCTGCAGTGCCCATCCGCTGGGCCAGTAGTCGCCAGCTTCCTTGATCTTGGCAAACTTGACGTATGCGTTGATGCCGTCGGCAGTGGCTGGCACGGCCGGCACAAACCGCATCTGCAGGTCCGGCTGCGAATTGTTGCCTGCAAATACCTGGCCCAGTCAAGCAAAAGCTGCAAGAGCTGCCTATGAGGCATGAAGATCAGTAGACTGACCGGATTGCTAATGAGCGTTCCAGCAAATGCTGCCATTCCAGATTTTTGTTCGCTGCAATGTGCTTCCAGGCAGTGAATGCGGAATCGAATGCTCTTCCCATTGTTTCATACATACGCCCATCTGCTGTGTTCAAGATTGTAACCCAGTACAGCTCGCAAGACATCTGGAAGCCGACCAACCTGACACACGAAAAGACCAACTCCACTTGGCCGAAAATTTGGAGGACTGGAGGCCAGAAGGAATAGCACAGCAAGGCAGAGAGTCGTAGTCCCTCAAAACTGGAACAGCATGGCTGTAGGGGAGGATGGGGGCATACCCCTGGTGGAGATGAGCGCCCCATGGTCGCACCCTGTGGTGGTCAGTGGGCCGCGCCTCCTCAGCAGGTAGTTGAGCTTTGCGCTCAGCTTGACCTTGCCGCGCTTGTCAATCAGCTCGTCTGTCACGGAGATGCCCTGCAGGTCGTCTGGGCACGTCCACCCCGTCACGGCCGCAGGGTGATCCTGCGAATGAGGCTCAGACTCGACAAATATGTTCATGCCATGTTGCATATACTTCAGGGGGGCAAAACACGGCCAGAGAAGTCTTCAAGCTTTGCATTGGACACCTTGATGAAATAGGAGGTTGTGAACAGGAGCCACAAAGGCCAGTACCAAAAGGTGATCAGGTCACTGAGATGAGGCCAATTCATGAACTTCTGCCTATGATGGTTTGCTGGAGCGAGAACGATGCCTGACATTTGAAGCTGCCGGAGAGTGGCAGTGCAAGAGGTATTTCTGAATTTTTCCAGACATATTCTTGCCTGTCTGTGCACCGCAGGATGATCCGCCCTTTGCAATTCAAAGGGAGAGAGTTACATCTGATCCATGCTAGAATATGCCTTGGTCTCAGAAAGGCTGGGAAGGAAGCTGACCTGCAGGTTTCGGCCCACGCCTGGCAGATCGCGGCGCACCTCCACGTCGTGCTTCCTCAGGGTCTCCCCATCGCCAATGCCGCTGAGCTGCAATAGGTGGGGCGTGTGCACCGCGCCCGCACACATCACCACCTCCCCGCCAGCAGCCAGCTCGGCTGCAAATAGGCACAGCTTTGACACGGCATGTGATTTTCGTACGAAGCATTCATTGTCGATGTGGAGGGATTGGGATTTCCTGATGTGAACCGTCGTGTCTTGGTGGTCTGTGGGCAGACCATGGTGGTCACCCTCATGGGCTTAAACGATTGTCAGTCAATAAGACAAGAGCCTGTGGCTTCACATTTCCTCTAGAGAGCTGAATACGAGGGGCTTTCCTAAATCTACTGTTTTCAAATACCAAAATTCCAATCATCGAGGCAATCTATCTGCGACTACCTTCTGCCCAGATGGTGTATGCAGAAGAGATGGGGAGTAATTGTAACCTGAGTGCTTCTCTCCGTCCGCACCGCCAGTGGTGAAGGTCACCCCACTCGCCACGGTCTCGCCGCGCCCGTCCTCGAGGTTCACCCCCAGCGTGCGGGCTTGAGTCACCACGGTGAGATTGCTGCGTCCCGCCACAGGCTTCAGGTATTGCCGGTTGGCGTCCGCACGCACCCCCTGATCCTGGCACACCTGGAACTCCCCAAAACCCACCTGCCCGCAAAGCAGTACACATGATGCGACAGCTGAGAAGCCTGTCCTCGTTCCCTCTTCCAGTGACAATCAAATGCAACAATGCCAAGGTGTCAAGTGCTAAGATATAGGAAGAGTTGCTTTGCAAGAAAATATGTTCTTGGCACAGATTCTGAGCCGCGTCTTCTCAGTTGATCCCAGGACCGTCACTTGCATCATGCCCACACATGGCTGAGGGTCACACCGGGCTGCGGCGCCAGTCATTGAAATTGGGATTCCTGGGGATGCCGGCCTGCTCGGCCGCCTGGAAGAACACGTCGTGCAGCTTGTTCTGGTAGCGTGGAGACTCCACGTGCATGGGGCCGCCGGAACCATGCACGCCGTCCTGAGCACCTGCACCGCGCCTCCGCTTGTGTGGTTTGGCTGATTGCAGCAGAATGTGAAGACTTGAAAGATGCACCACCGACTGGCAATTCCAGGCTGCTGCACCGCTGCGAAAGTGCTTCATAAGCAAGAACCGTAGATCTGCTTGCTGTGTGAAGGCAAAAGTACCATAATTCTTAGAATCTCCACAGCTCCTTGCAGGAGCTTCCGAGCATTTCCTGGAGACAACATGGTAAGGAAGTCCACAAGCACATGCCAATTTTATTGACGGCTTGTTCTGTCAGAGACGCATCATCAGCAAGAACAGGGCTCTTGTCACCACCTCCAGCGCTATGAAGACAATGCCCAGAACCAGTTTGGCCCCATGCAAAGGCCCGGCTTGTTGATGTAACCCATTGTTGCATACAAGGAACAATGATGTCCAGCAAAAAGACTTACCGTTGCCATTGTCCTCGCACTTGATGAAGCCGTGCAGGGCCTCCTCTGAACCCCAGCCAGCCAAGTTCCACGAGTCATAGTCTTCTCTGGTGCCCCGCATGTACAGGGTGGCATTGGTGGCGGAGCTGCCCCCCAAAACCTTGCCCCTGGCCAGATACACCTGCAACCCCATGTCACCTCAATGCTGCCGTCTCATAGCGGGGCATGCCCCTGCCCTTTCCTTGCTTAATAAGCGCCAGGAACAGCTTCATCTGTGCATTCAGCAAGGCGAGTTTGTTAATCTCTAATGATAGCACCCTTTGCGTCCAAAAAAATTCAGGCTCCTCTGTTTTGACTGTATCAGATGCAATATTGACCAGTCTGGACACGCTCAGCCTCCATTGACCTTCTGCAAATTATTGCATGCATTACCCCCTACTACTAAGGCTTGTCTACTCAGCCTGAGCCAAAACTTGGGCCCTCAGCAGAAGTCTGTACCTGTCTGGCCTCCACCGCCTTCTGCATGCTGGTGTACAAATTCCAATCCAGTGCAGACTTGAACAGCTTGGGCAGGCCGGCAGGGATGCTCAGGTCGCGCGATGTGTTCTCGCCACCAGCCTGCCACATTGTAGACGTTTCACTCCTTAAAATCACATTGTTGTCATAGCACTTGCTCTGGCTCATCAAGTCAGGCTCGATGCTGTATTGTTGAAAGAAAGATTGTCCGATTGAAATCATAGCAGTCTTTCTTCTCAGTTAATAAAGATACAAGAGGTCGCCAGCTACCCGACGTGAATTCTGAACATCCAGAATCCAAATTTGAGCCTGGCAGCAATGGCCTCATGCTGTGATGACCAATATTTATTGATTAAACAGTTGGGGGCGCGAGCTGATAATAGAAATATCAAATCAAGTTGTAGAATCTAGGTGGCAAGACTGCAACAAAATGTTATTCTTTGCCCTCTGTGCACTTATGACAGCCCATACCAACAATGCTCAGTAGGATTTGGGTAGCAAATATTCTCCTATAAATGAATGCGCATCCCTTGCCGTGATCAATGGATAGATCTCTGCAGCTCTACAATGCAAGAATGTCAGCAAAACTTCCAGCTACCTCTCTCAGCGGCGCGATCTAGCAATGGAGGGTCACCTCTAGCAGTAGGACCTTCTTTGAGGGGTCAGCGGTCAGCCGGTTGGCCAGCACACAGCCCGCTGTGCCTCCCCCCACCAGGATGTAGTCATACTTCTCAGTCGCAGGGTTCTTCTCCGCTCGTACTGCCGAACGCACCACGCGGCCTGCAAGTTCTGTGCTTTTCTCCTTCACATTCTTGTAGTGTAGTGCATGTGCTAAAGATGTTGGATGCTCTCTAATTGGTGCCGAATCAACTACCAAATCGACGCAGCAATCAGTGCACTTGTGGGGTGCGAATGTCATTCTGAGGTCTATCAAAATGTGGTGCAACAGGTCATGCACAAAAGCATACCTGCGCAGCCGTATCGCTGTAGCGGCACAGGTCGAAATGATCTCTGCCCTGTGACCAGTGGTGCATTGCAATGCACGATCTGTGTGGCCATCTATTCGCGTTCAGGTGGTCTGGTTGCGGGTCTTCAGCACATGCCCCGTCTGACAGCGCGCCGAAGTGGTCACGCCTGTACTCCAGAAACTCACTGTGGCCAAATTAAGCACTCTGACTCGATATTTAGGCCGCAAATCATGAATCGTGTCTCAAGCTGATCGCCAGCAGATTTGACAGGCTGGCGGAGGCTTTGCAAACCTTGGACACATTGAAACCGCATCATCTCCGTCAGGAGGTTCGCCATGGCGACCGTGCTCTCCCAGCAGCTCAACAAGATCAGTCTGGCCATCGGGAAGGCCCCTGGTGGACCCCAAGACACCCATGTGTCGGTACTGTATGGAGCGAGGGAGGCTGCCGACACAGACACGCAAACGATTTACAGCAATGCATTGCACGGTGAGGTTTCCTTCCATTCATCCTCCAGAATTTAGGTCGTGTTTGCCTTCCATTCAAAGTGCTTGCATCTCTTCCATAGACTTGCATTTTCCAATCAATCATGAGTGTCCACGTGTTGACTTGCCCTCTATGAGACGATTTGCATTGCACACATCTCTGACTGCCTGCAACCTAGACCCATACAAGGTGGACCTGCGTTTGAGGATGCCTCGAGCCAAATTATCCACATGACCGCATGGAACAGCACCTTACAAATAGTACACATCGATCTTCCAGCATGACATGCCCCACCCCTCCTCCCCAATCTCCAGTCAGTGCAAGCAATACGCCAATCTGACCGCCCGCATGCCTCTGAGCAGGTCTGCAGCAGCTCTCCCGGGCAGACCCTCGCTTCCTGGCCTACCAGCAGAGCCTGTTCAGCCCGGCCACCCTTACCCTGGATCCCGGCAAGCTGACGGCCGCTGAGCTGGCTGGGGTGCACAGATCCATCAAGGCCTACCTCACGCTGCTGAGCCCCCACTTCCTCAGCCCGGGGTGCTTCAAGACACTGGAATTTTTGCTGCGCAAGTACAAGTAAGTTTTATATGCTCTTGTCCTGCTGGCTGTTGATGCTATGGAGTACTACAGTTGATAGTCCGACAAGCGGATGCCCTCCGGATCCTGGCAAACCCCTCCATTGTTGGACCAACCTCAATGGATGTTCTCTTTATGGACCTGAAAACCTTAGTGCAAAGTGTTTCCGTTCCCCGAAAGACCCCTCACATGTTGGACCAATCTCTATAGATGTTCTCTTGTTGGATATTCTCTTGTTGGACTAACTACTTTATACTCTTGATCACCAACGTTGCTCATAACTCTGCTACAGCATTTCTATGCTTTGCCCTGCATCTGTGAATCTTGCATTTCTGTCGCGAGTAGCCAGGACCAGCAGATCTGTCACTGTGCACTGGCCTGCTGCCTGACATGAGTTGCCAGCTCCCCTTTGACATTGCTTTGAAGGCCGATCTCCTGTCAATGCAAGCAATTGCCTTGCACCTTGCAGACCCAGCTCAGGGTCTGTTGCCCCCTTTTGGAAAGCAAAGCCGACCCTGACCCCTGACCGTGCTGTAGGCTGCACAGCCAGTGTGCGCAGGATCTGATAGCGTGTGGGCTGCCCTTCCACGGCACACCCCAGTTCGTGCGCCTGGTGCAGGCCACTCGGGTGCAGGGGACGGCCTGGGAGTGGCTCAAGCCCATGCAGGCGTCGGGGGCACCCCTCCCCAGGGCCACCCTGGCACAGCGATGCGTCAATGATAGGGTGAGGAAGCCGTCTGGGAGCCTGTGCAAGTGCTGGGAGTTGCTGGGAGGCGGTGGGACTGGATTGACATGTACCACTTAGCTGTGCATGTTCCACGAAGGCATTCACGCCATTCTTGACGGCATGACGGCGTTCTTGGCATGCAATTGCACCTTGTGTATTGGGGGGCATATGAGCATACAAGAGACGATTTTGGCCTGGCTCATGGCTGGCAAATTTTGCACTGTAAACATATTCCAGGAGGTCTTGAACCGCCATGGTGCTTACAGGCCCTCCTGAAGCTGATCTGCGAGCTTGCGAAGGCTGCCGGGCGTATGGACCACCTGAACCGCATGACCGTCTCTCTTTACGCAGTGCTGGTGTGTGAGGTGCTCATATCCACCCCAAAGGTATGCCTCTTCTGCTTCCCTACATGGCCTCTGACTTTTGACAAGTGCCACTGGTAAGCCATGTCTAGACTTCTGAACATGCGTGTAGTCACTGCTCGGTGCTTGCAAAGCCAGTTGACTGTCAAAACAAAATCTATCTAGAAGAATAGCTGCCTGCAGAGAATTGCAGGAATTTTGCCAGTTCCCCATAGTCTGCGAAAAGCAAGCTGACATGCAATCAGATCTGCCTTTCTAAGGGTCATTTTTGTGTCCCGTGGCAGGTCGATGAGGATGTGGTGCGCCTGTTGCTGCCATACCTGCTGCATGGAGTGGGGGCCAACTCCCAGGGCGGGGGAGTGTCCCCGGACTACCGCACCGCCAGCCACATGATCCTGGTGCAGCTGTGCTCCATCGCAACCCTGGCAAGGGACTTCCTGGAAGGTGCAACCCCTTTTTACCTCGCCAAAATCTGGGAGGCCACCGACTGAGGTGGCCGCACGGAGGAAGAGGGGTGTGGATCAGATGAGGTGGGTGCCAATGACGAGACTTGAAAGCAAGGATGGGTTCTAACCTGATGACAATTGCAAGTTTGTATTCCCTGAGGCTCCCTCACCTCCCCATCTTTCTCTCTACATCGAGTATATGACAAATGCATGGAGAGTTCGCTCTGCACCTGCACGAATAAGTTTCTAGTCCGACAAACAGTGACTGCAAATGTACACCTCCTGGCAAGATACGTGGTTTGGGCTTCTTGCATGCAAACAGATGCAGACTAACCTGTAGCCAGCTTGGCAGTGCCGAGGAGGCGTAGATGAATGTCATGGAACCATGCTGTGCAGTCCTCATGCAGCAAATTGTGAGGAGTGCGGGCCAGGGGGAAGGGCAACAGGTGGTGATGGTGCTGACTCACCTCACGGCCACCCAGCCCCACCTGACAGAACTGCCCAAGTCTGTCAGCAAGGTCAGCCTGACCAAAGATCCATCTTAAAGAAGTGCAACCTTTCTGCGGTCATCAATGCCTCCCTGTAATTGCGCCGAGAGTAATGATATCGAAAGAGAGGAATAGAAATCCTGGGGTGTTTCTATTTTGAATGTATGTCGCGCAGTAAATCATATTTTGGAATCTGACAAATTGATGCTGATGTATAAACCCAGCAGAACTTGCTCGTGATGCCAAATGCAATGATGACAAATCCTCAATCTCAGACATGATGCAGATGTGATTCTAGAAATCTCCAGCACCCTCAGATGGAGTTCAGATCGCAGATGATTGAACGAATAGACAGAGGGTGGTCTGGAGATGTGTCCGGAACCTTTCCAAACATTGCAGGCCCTGGTGAAGTTTGATGACCTTGCGGGTATCCTGGTGGCCCTGCAGCAGAAAAAGGCGCGCTCCCAGCCTTTTGTGCGTCTGCTAGTGGCAGGGCTGTGTGGCAACCCCAAGACCACAGCCAACAGCCATGCCCTCATCAGCCTGCTCCAGAAGGCTGACCTTGGTGACTCTCCTACCCAATCACGTTGATGGGGAGGGAGGAGGGAAAATCTCACCAAGGGTTCAACTTGCAAAACTTGTGAGGGAGGATGATGGGTCTTTGTGTGGCGATTTTGGGTTTGCCTGAGGATTTCATTTGACCAGCTTCTGGAGTGATTGCATTTCCACTATCGTCCTTCGGCAGAGTGTTGAGGAAGGTCTTAGCTGATGGGGACTGGCTGAGTGTGCTAGAAGATTATGGGATGAGAGAACACATGAGTAGGGCATCGTAGCATTGTGCAGCAGGCATTGTCCAGGGCGGCAAATTTGAGTCCAAAGAGGTAAATACTTCTTGTCTACTGTGAGCAGCATATCTGGAGCACAGCAGGAGCATGAGCTGGGGTTGTTAAGTCGGGAGTGGTGCAAATGATGTCAATCTGTCGGGCACCTACACAATCACATTTGTGGCACTGTCCCATAACAAAAATGTGTCTGCAGGGTTTGTGGCAAAGGATGTGGCAGCTGCAGTGCTGCGGCAGGTGACTGAGAAGGCTGAGGAGGCGGACCCCCTGCCCACAGCCAATCTGCAGCAGATCCTCAGGTGCTTCAGACCTGCTATACCTGGTGCATCCTGGCAAATTATCTCAATGGCCACATGCAGGCCAAAAACGATAAGCCATATCATACACTTCTGTTGGTGTGAAGGCAGCACAGTAAATTGAAAATCGTCAGACTGGAGTTGGTCTGTAGTTGGATGGCTTAGATTATGCCTCTAACAGTGGCCAGAACAGTGCTACAGTATATCTGCAGAAGAGATATAAAGCCTGCTTTATCGATGTATGCTTTGCTTCTGGCCAATGCTCATATCGTCGCAAACCTTAACCGACCATTTGTGGGTGTGTAGGGCAGTAGACCTGCGGTACCCAGAGCAGTCGGATATTGCAATCAACGAACACCTTCAGAGCACAGGTGACCTCAATGCCTGTCTTTCATCTTTGATGCCCTCAGATCTCTGACAAAATCAAAATTCAGAGCGGAGGAGGGAGGACTGCTTCTGAAAGGCTGCTGCAGACCACAAGGACATTGCATGTCCAAATGCGCTGATATATTTTTGGATATGCTTTCTCATACTCAATTGGTTTGTGAAGGAGGTGAGGCAGAGCAAGGTGCTACCATTGGCAGCTTTGTGGAGGTGGCACTGAGCAGCTGCGCTCGGGCGCCACTGAGCGGGCAGCAGGCCACATTCTCCCACGCCATAGACGCCCCCTCCGCACAGCTTCGAATACAGGTGCGCTGGGGCTTCTCTCCCGGAGACAGGTTCTGTATCTTTCAGAAAGCATGCGTACCACGATGAGGCATTTCATGACTCCAGAAGTTTCCCAATAAATTCATCTGGACTTGAGATCGGACGTGAACCTGTGACAGAGGTGGGGCCCAGATCCAGGAACCACCCGAGAAGGAGTCTGTGGATGCAGGCTGTGAAGGAGCTTGATGAAATGGGAGATGGCGAGGGGCAGGCTTCCTTTGTGAAGGAGGCCCTCATGCGGCGCATGGGGGACGACAACCCCTCCGTCCTGCTGGCAGTGGTGTCAGGCAAAGCCCTGCTCACACTACAGCCAGAAGACGTGGTGGTAGCAGTGGCAGGGCTGTTGGCACACGCACGGCGACAGTACTCACACCCAGGGACAGCAAAGGCCGACAAGAAAGTGCTGCGGGATGTGGTGAGACAGGTAAAGCGCGTGGAACCACCCAAAGGCATGCAAGAGTCAGCCTTTCGAGGCCCCTGATGTGCCTCGTTGCCTGCCTTGTCCATAATGGGGACAGCAAGGTTTCTGTGGGCGGGACATGCCGGCTTCCACTCCTGTGTGTTTACAGAGCGGCATTTCACAGGAAATGATATGACAGAATACCATACAGCGATCAGGAAGACCACAGACAGCAGCACCTGCTTCACACACAGTTGCCCTTTCTGCAGGCCCTCAAAGTGGTGGTCAGCCAGGCAGTGCATGCCGATGGCGGCCACGCACCTGAGATAGCCGCAGCCTGCCTAGTGAACTGCGCTCTGGCCAGTCAGTCTACCCAGAAGCTGGCAAGCCACATACCTGCCCTGGCCAGGCAGCTCGGGCATCCCCTCCTTGCTGGTCCCCCCCCCCCCCCCCCCCCCTCGCCCCCCCAACCCCACTGACACACACACACATTCTGCACCTGATCGGAAGGCTGCTTTTCGTTTTGAATGAGTGGGGGCACACAGCGATTTCCAGGAGCTGCTGGATGCAGAACGTTTCAGAATGAGTGCATTGCTGGTCTGCATGCCAGGAGATTCTGGATTTCTGCTGCATGGGTCGTCAACACAAGGTGCAGTCGACTGCGACAGATAGTATGGCCATGCAGGTTTGGGTCAAGTGGATGAGGATGAAGGCGGCAAAGGTGGAGGGATGGGTGCTGCCAACCTGGCACTAGTAGGTGCTCTGTCAGCCAGTGTGGCAGAAGCTTCGCAGGAAAGCATTGCTGCTGTGGCACAGTATCTGGATGATCAGGGGCACTGCCTGATGCTACTGGCCCTCAATGCTGCGTGCTGCCAAGGTGTGGACCCTCCTCACTTTCAGGGCTGCACCAAATTGCAGCGCGCATCGTCTGGGCCATCGAGTGACATATTTCATTGTATCATTAAAAGGATCGGGCAGCGCAATGTGTGCCAGTTGATTCTGAAATTGCAAATCGCGCATCATGAAGGTCTGCAGGAAGCTTCTCTGTTGGATGACAATTTGTAGCACGCGAGTGATCCCGGCTGCACTTTTTGGGGGCCCCTTTGTATTCTGGTTGCAGCGAAACAGCCGCTGGACCAGTGCATGCTTCTGACCACCTGATTTATTTGCAGGCTCTTCACAGGCTGCTGAGGCTGTCTTGGGCATGATAGCCAAGATGCAAGCCATCCACAGCCCCCAATCTGCCCTTGGGGACCCGCCTCTCCGCATCCCCACCTTCACGGAGAAGGGCATGCCAGACAGCCCGTTCCTGGAGAAACTGGCCCACAGGCCTGGGGCACACGTCGCCACACTGTTCCATCAAGCCTCGCTCTCTGCCCTGCAGACCCCCGGCCTTGAGATAGAGGTGTGCTGCCCTTGCGAACATCTCTTCCCTGTGTCAATATGACTCACTGCCCCCGGCAATCAAGTGTCGAGTGGTCAAGGCAAGAGTCGCTGCAAATGTGCCCAGAACATTAAGAGCGCTTTTTGGGGGTGGTGTGAATGGCCCAGGTTGCAATTGCCCCATTGCGGCAATCGAGGGCTCTGCTGCTCAGAGCAGGAGGCTAGGGCAGAGATGAACACAGCTTTCACCGCTGCTGTCTGCAAAAGATGTCGTGAAGAGATAGTCTCATTTTGGCTACAGTATTTTGACCATAACCTGCACGAAGTGCATGCAATGGGAAAGGAAGGAGCCTACCCAACCGCGCTCCAGTCTTTGAGCACCAGGAAGGTGCAGCTAATAAGGTTGCCATTGCATTGGAATACCAAGGAGGGCTGCAACCAAAAACAGCAACGATTTCCGCTCACCATCCTAGTCCTTTCTCCCCCCCGTCTTGTCCAACTGCAGGCTGAGAGCTCTTCTGTTGCAGGAGAAGGAGTCCTTGTTCGAGGCTATCAGTCGCCTGCAGTTGCAAGGCGGCTACCTGCCACACCTGGCTGCTTTGCTCGTCAGAATGGGCGCAAAAGCACCCAACTTTCTGGCAGCCATCGTGGGGCAGCCGGAGGGGAATGTGGCACACCAGAAGCAGGTGAGAGCAAGGAGGCTTGTCAGACAGATCACCTGCGTCAGGCCGTTTGGCACCAAGTATCCAACTATACTGTCATTGGTTGTCAACATGTTTTCTTGGTTCAAAGTGTTCCAAGTGCAGTGACCAAGCAATACACTTGCAAAGAGAGAGGTATAGCAGCAGCGGCAAAGTCATGCGTGTCCATGAAGTTTAGCTCACCATCACAGCATCGGGCTTGACGGCATTCAACCCCAGTAGAATGGTGAACCTAAGAAGTTTTGGTGTGTTGCAGGTGATGATGCTGGAGCTTTTGCCAGCCACAGTAGCATCGGGAGTGGAGGACGCGTGCCTGCAGTGCCTGGTGCCCTGCCTGCTGGCCGCCATGTGCCACTCCGCCCGGGACGTGAGGAGCGCCGCTCTCCCTGCGGCAGAAGCCCTGGCAAAAGTGCGTTCTGTCCCAACTGCAGTGCTTTCCAGTGCTGCTCCGAAGATATACTGAGGGGAAATTGATTGTGTCGTCCGCCAGAGTCTGAAAGGAGAGGTTCAGCCCCAGACTGCTTCGAACCGCTGGTAGAATGTAGGAGAGTCATGGGAGACTCAAAGGGGTTTGAATTATGCATAAGATTCTCCATACAGTCGGTGATGATCAATTTTGCACGTCAGTCTGACTTCCATGATGACTGCAAAAAGCGATTTCTGAGACTACCAGCCAGCATCAAGCATACTTGCCTTTGAAACTTAAACTGGTCATCTCCGGCAGTGAAGCAGAAGTCACACACTTACATTATAGTGCCCAATTGCATGGCCATACAGGGCATACACAGGCTTAAGGCTTGCATTTCTGCTTGTAGGGGTTGAAAGGGAAGAACGCAATGAAGCTTTGTCTGGAGAAGCTTGTTGAGGGTGGCAGGCACATCCAAGACAGTGACCTGGGGCTGTTCACCCTCTCGGCGCTGATTCTCGGCCAGTCGGCACAGCCCATGAGTGCTTCCAAAAGGAAGGCAGACACTCCCAGGTATTTCTTCTTTCCAATAGCCTCGAGAGCCTCCTTGCCCGTTTGATGGTCCTCAAGGAATGGCAGAACTCAGGATGGTAGGCTCCTCGAGTACAAGCTTTCCTGTGCTTGGCTATCTGATTGAAGCATTTTATATCTTCTAAGGAGCATACTGACAGCCTGCGGCAATTGCTGGTGCAAAGCTTCTTAATCCTATCAGTGCAAGGCCAAAATCTGCTCTTAGGAGGTCCAAAAACAAATCCTGAACGCCATTCTTCTAATATATTCTTAATCCGTTAACTCATTAATGGATCGTCACCCTGGCAGGCAAAATTGGTTGTTCTGTGCATCTTGCAGGAAGGGCATGACCAAGTCAGCAGCTGCAGAAGCAGTGGCCTTCCTCACAGAAGTCCTCCGGGGGCAGGAGTCTACCTCTGCAGGCCTCAACTGTGCACGGGTTCTTATCCATTGTTTGAGGGATGTGGCCTCCCCTCAGGGCCTGCTGTCGGCAGGGGTTGATTTCCTGCAGACGCTCCTGTACAGCCCCAAGCTTGAGGTGAACATCTGAACCTTGGCACAACTTGCGTGCCTGTTTTCACAGCTGCACTTGTGTTCGATAGTGCCACAGACTCTCATTTTGAAACATGATCTGTCAAGCAACGCAGAGTCGACCATGATGCATTGTAGTGGAGGGCCTGGAAAGGGAGAGCACCATACAGCACAGTTCACCTTTAGTGCTTGGCGAGCACCTCTTGCAAAGGGCCTAGTTCTTCAATGAACTACTGATGAGGGCTTGTCTTTGCATGTGCTGTCCCCAGACTGAGCCATCTGCCCATTCACATTTCTGCTGTACCGGGGGCTGAGCTTGCCCATGCAGGTGGCGGAGCAGCAGGCCGAGGAGGTGGCGAAGGAAGTGCTCTCCCTGTTCACAGGGCCAGCACTCCAGGCACTAGAAGATACCAAAATTGGGGGAGGCCCGTTCCCGGTCAAACTGCTGGCCTCAGTGATAGCTCAGCGGGGTGGGTCGTGGGTCGCCGCGTCCACTGCCGTGCAGGTAGCAGCCATATCTGTGGTGACGCCACAGCTGTTCGACAGCCTGGCTGGTCCCAGCCAGGCCACACTCGCCCTGGTGCGCCCTCTTTGGCCCCATCAAGGATACTTTACAGGTGGGGCATAGGATCTCTGCAGGCTGAGAATGGGATCCGAGGCCCCCAGGACCCAGCCATCTCGTCTGCACGTAAAGTGGCTGTTTTGACCATTGTTAGGGCAAAAGTAAAGAATGAAAGCGCATGAGTAGAGCTGGATTTCTGCAAATCGGGAGTTGGGCCGAGATCCTAAGCATCAGACAGTGCAAATGGCCCGAGTGAAGCTCGTAGAGCAGCAGAAAGAAAAGGAGATACAAGAAGGCATGCAGAAGCTTGACACTTGTAACCTGGATTTTGTTTTGAACGCGACAAGAGCTCAAGTGCTAGAGGAATGTCACCGTTACTGAGCAGAGCTGAAAGCGCAGAGTCGATTTACAAGAAGTTTGCAACAGTGTCATTTGATCGAGTCATGTACGCTCACCCTGCACTCAGCTCAATCTTTCCGGCAGGCTTTGCTGGAGGCCGGGTCCCACAGCCCAGACAACCTTGCGCGCATCCAAGCGCAGAAGGCGCTGGAGCCCCTGCCCCTGGACGCCGAGCTGTTGGCACCTCTGCTGCAGCCCCCCGCGCTGGGGCCCCTCACCCCGGTGCCCACTCCCAAACGCTCCAAGAAGGCCAAGAGCCCGAAGACCCCACCGCAGACCCCAGCGGCCACCTCAGGTGATTCACCGGATTGGGGATGGACATGAGAATGAGATTCTTCTGGTACTGCCAAACTTGCAGACCATGTACAACAACCTCTGCACGGGTGTTTTAGCCTGTTTCACTTTGAAGCTTTGTGAGCACAATTATTTCCACTGCCCATCATGAAATGCCTGGATGAAGGCCCTGTCAGCCCGCCATCTTGAACTGGTTCAATGCTGGACGAGGCATCAGTCTTTGTGCTAGACAAAAATAAACATGCATAAAAGCTTTCCTGCAAGAGGAGCATTTCAGGAACTACAACTTGCTTGCCTTGTCTCAGCCTCAGCGTTCCTCTTCGTCCAAGTCTGTAATCAGTCGATTCAGGATGAATTTTATTGGTGTCTGAACGATCACGGCATGTCTGTAAAAGCAAGCTCAGTGCTGCCTGTCTGAGGTCCAAATCATGGACAGGGGACACCTTGGCGTGGCTCTCCAGCGCCCTGGAGCTGCTGCAGTGGAAGGGCGACGTGGCCAACAGCGGGCAGCTCCTGCAGCCGCTGTCTGCCACGGTGCACTTCCTGCTCACGCATCTGAGGCAGGGCAGCGGTGCGGGAGAGGAGGCAGGGAATGCAGAAGCAGAGTCTGTTGCAGCCAACGGTGCCAGATGGTGAGCTGGGTCTCATGTAATTGAAAACGATTTTCCGGCCAGACAAAAGCCGGTTGGAGCCCTGCTGAATTCAATATCCATGAGTGGCTGCTGTTTGTGCCGCCATGGACAATCATGTTTTCTGATGATGCAACTGGCCTAGAGGAGCACAAGCTTGATGTCCTGACATCTTGCAGGATCACTTCCTCAGACTACCTGATCCAGCTCACCCTAAGCGCCATTCTGGGGATCGCCGGCTCGCATCCTGACAGCAAGCAGTTGGAGGTCGGTCATTGAAAGAGCACCTCATTCCTGCTGCTCCAAATACCCATTCCGCATGGCCACTCTGCCAACCTGTTGTTGGCCTCCACACCTTTCCAGCTTGTACACCAATTCAGCGAGTAAATTGATGGCACGCGGTGAATTCGAGGCTTTGCCTCGCTCGTTTAAAGACCTACCTGCTGCCTGTGTGAGTAGCGTTTGGGTAGTGTATGATATACAGAAATTTGCTGTCGGTGTGTTTTTGAGAGTGGCTGTTGTGCAGGGCATAGACCTGGAAGCAGTCATCCAGTGCACCAGCAGGCTGACCAGTGCAGCCACCAGGAGTGCGGCTCTGCTGCTCCTCAGCAAGCTGGCCTCCCTGCGCCCCAAGGAGACCCTGGAAGTCACACTCCAGGTATTGGTCCTTTGCGTCGTCCCCTTGCTCCCGTTGGCCATCAGCCTCATGATTGTGCCCGTCTCTTTCACTGGGACGGTCTCACTGCTGTGTGTCACAGTGGCCAAGGAGATGCAGGCCCTGTTCCATATTTCAGCTGTTCAAAAACAGCAAGGCTCGCTGATTCAGAAAGGATGGCCAATTTTTACTGTCCCTACTCATGAGAACCTGGACGCAAGAGCTGGACTGAGTTCGAATGCACAACATCCTACAGCATCCGCCCTTGTCCGCTTTGACTTTTGGGCAGCCAAGAGACGAAATCAATGCTGGCCCCGATCCCGACTCAAAACGTTCCATTCTTCCGCTGCCAAGCGAGCCCACAAGGCTCGCGTGAACCCCTTGGGAATAGCGGCCCTGGTCACAGCTGTGGTCGGGCATCGCAGGTGGTGGCGGCTGTGGCAGAGCTGGCGCAGCAGCAGCAGGACAGCCAGTCCCTTCAGGTCGCAGCGGACGCGCTGCGGGCGGTGACCCCTGCCTGGATCTCGGCCCGCAGGGGGCTGCCTCAGCTGACAGAGGCTGCGCTGGCGGCTGTGGAGCACCTGGACCTCCATCGCACCCTGCTTCTGCTCTCCGCCCTCGTCTCAGCCCTCC
Organism: Chloroidium sp. JM; assembly: GCA_004335615.1. NCBI lineage: Eukaryota > Viridiplantae > Chlorophyta > Trebouxiophyceae > Watanabeales > Watanabeaceae > Chloroidium > Chloroidium sp. JM. The sequence continues at coordinate 1,279,883 of QAXI01000436.1, forward strand.
CGCAGGTGGTTGGTGCCTCACTGTTCCCATGTGAGCGTCACGCTTTGGGCCTGCCGAGCAGGCAGCGGGATGGATGTGGAAGGGAGTGATGCATGCCCATCTTGGCAGCTATGCTCCCACTCGGTCCACTGGCCTGCGATTACCATTTGGGCAAGCTCAGCATTATCAAGCACATATGTCAGAGCAAATTCCTCTAAGCTGCCATCAGAGGCATGGGAAGAGGATGGAGACATGATGTGTAGATCGCAGCCAATGCACCGAGTCGACATTATATTGCAGGAGGATGGTCTGCAGAGCCTGCTGGTGGGCGTGTTGAGTCGTGCCTCTGCATGCGGCGATGCCTCAATCCAGCAGAGATGGATTGAAATTGCTGGCCTCCTCTGCAAGCAGGCAAGCAACTCCTGTGTAACTGTTGTTTGTCCGTCTTTCAGCATTGCCCCTCCAATTTCCCGCTTTTGTCCTGGAGGATAGGCTTCTGGGGGTGCCATTCTTTCCACAAAAGGAGCATGCAATCTGCCTGGTCTTTCCCAGATGTTGAATCTTATTGCTGCTGTATAATTCCTCAAGGGTCTCGAACTCCAAAAGACACCCTGGAGTTTGTCATTTTCCTAAGCAATTGGCGACCGCAAGCGGCTGATGATGAGTCAATCACATGGATCAACCACCGGACTCATCTGGCGATAAACGTTGATACTGAAGCCTGTCTTGCGCCAGAATGTTTGGCAATCCACATTGTGCATTCGTAGCAGACTGGAAGTCCGCAGTTGAAGCCTTTGCTTGGTGAGCGATGGGACTCACCACCCAAAATCATATTGTAAGTGGCATCCCACGGCCAATGATGCTTGACAGAAATAACCAATTTTATCAGTCTGAGTCATGAAGACAGCAAAGCTGCTTGAGGCCTAGTGGGTGGCAATGCCAACAAATGCTTCTATGGCACAGACAACGCCCTTTGCATGGATGTGGAATCTGTACAAAATTTCAGAGGTTCAACGGGGAATGAGCAAGTCAGTGATGATTGTGAGATTCCACTTGCCCTTCAATGCTGCTCTCTGATGAGAAACAGTTGCCTGAGACTTTGCTCACCCCACGCTTTCACCAATTGTACGTCCAGCTGCTTATAGGCGCATTAGTACTTATGGTTGAGACGTTTGCAGAAAATGTGCTATCGCCTGCACCAATACTGCTTTTTGTTCTGCAATCCTCCAGAACATCCGACATGTTCCTATCAGCAGACAGGACCATGTGGTTATGAACATATCGGAGTTGCCCGATCAGCTCTGGTGCGTCAAGGATGTGCCCTGCACTGAAGGTCATCAAAATCAGTCAAGGGTTGGATGCATCGGAGGAGGCATGTGCAGGTGGGTTGGCGCAGCCGGTTGGCAGCATTCCGGGGGCTGCTGGAGGAGACGCTGAAGGCCAGCGGGCCCCGCCCGGAGGAGGGGTCTGCCAGCATGGCCACCGCCCTGGTGGCTGGCGAGCTGGGAGGGGCCGGGGTTGACGGAGGGGTGGATGAGGGGGCAGAGTATGCCGAGGACCTCCAGGCCATACTGCAGAATGCGCTGCAGCGCCTCAAGGTCGGTTCCGCCTGTGGAAAGCAAATCCACCAAGAATGGGGACGTTTGGGCTGCTTTTCTGCGCCTGTATGTCGACGGAATCTTGAACAAGCATTTTTGAGGAGGTATGATGCCGATGCGGCATGGCATCAGTGGGTCAGTGACCCCTGTTTTACACACCTTCCATGCATTCATGCTAAGGAGCAGCCACCAGAGATCAGCCTCAAATGGATAAGATTCCAGATATGGAAATAGTGGCCAGTCTTGGCTACATGAGAACAGAAGCACTTCCACCACCAAGGGCATTCTCCTCATCAAACTGTGAGCATTCTGGAGTGCAGCAATGTACAGTCATGCAAGATTCATGCAAGAAACAGTGGACCTGGGGGACTGAGGTCAGGAGAAGCAACGTGCCTTGACCAATGCCGTGTGCAATAAAGGTATTGGGAGCGCACATGGCGGGTGCCCCAAGCCAGAAGCAGAATGCTGCGGTGGGGGCCACCACCAAGCTGCTCAAGGTCAGTCCATGCTTGTCCTGACGCACCGATTCACAATCCTTCTCTGCAATTCTTTACTAGACCTTACCCTCACCTTCACCGGAGCGCGCACCTCTTCCAGAGCCAGTGCAGCCCATGCAACAATGTTTCTTTGTCTCTGGAATGGTCGGATTGGAGATTGATTTTGCAGAGGCTTCCCCGCCATGCAGTCCTGCAGGCTGTCCCGCCTTCACCATGCCTCATCCTATGCCCCCTGGCACCCATGGTTCCATGCATACCTGCAGGCTTTGGAGGAGGTGATGCCCCGCCAGCAGTACCTTGCGGCCCTCATGGCCCTGCTGAGCAGCCAGGAGGAGGCCCTGGTGACTCGCGCCCTGCGGCTCTTCCAGTCCTGCCTGACAGGGCCGCAAGCAGCACAAGGTGGCGAAGCCGCCATGCAGTTCTGCGACCAGGTGCACCACTGGCTCTGTTTTCTGTGTGCCTGGGCATGATCAGGGTCAAGGGATGCCACACCGGCCTTGCGGTCTCTTGTGTGCATCATGCTTAATGTTCAAGTGTGATGGGCAGGTAATCATTGTGATTTTGGAGTTAATGACCTTTCAATTCAGGTCTGCATGGCGGACAGGGGCCTTCAGGACTGGGTGGGACAGTCTGCCCTGTTCATATCTAACCGTGTAGACAGCTCGATACAGAATTCACAGCACGAAGGCCAGGGCTAATGTGGCTTTCTGCCAGATGAGGAGCATCAGGGGAACCAACGAGGGCACAGGGTGATGGCCGTCGAGTGTCGTGACTGGGGTGCAGGTGGCTGTCATTCTGGGGGGCAAGAGCTCAGCCAAGGTGAAACAGAGCGTCCTGGTGACGCTGGGCACACTTGCGGCTGCACACGGCAAGGACAACTCGGCCAAGGTCCTCAGCACGGTGCCTGCCGTCCTGACCCAGGTGCAACATCATCCTTCCCTTGAGCTGAGACGAGAGCCCACAGGTTGAGCATGGCTGGTCTTATGAAGCAATCCCAATAGTGCTGCTTGGAAGGCGCAGCACAATCCAGTACTGTGCCCCATCTGCCCTTGCATGCACCTTGATTCGATGGTACTGAGACTTTTGGGGGGAAAACCATTTGGAATCTAGGTGCAGTGCAACGATAGCATTACTTAACATTCTGACGGCAAGTGCAGCTGACTGGGTCAGCAAGACTCATCCACAGGATCCCTCAATGGCGCTGCACAAAGACCTAATCCCCTGCGCAGGTCTCGGACAATTCCTGGGCCCTGCGGTCCAGTGCCCTGGTCACCTTGGCGGCCATCCTGGACGCAGTGGGCCACGCCGTCATCCCCCTGCTCCCCCGCCTGGTGCCCCCTGTGCTGTCTGCGGCAGCAGCAGCTGCCGAGCAGCTGCCAGAGGTAGAGGGCGAGGACGCAGACGCGGAGATGGAGGATGCGGCAGAGGGCAGCAGCAGTGCCGATGAGATGGTGCCCAGGTAATTATCCTGGAAGATGATTTAGAAGTTGGGCAAATGAGACTTTTGGAGTTGATAACACCACGCAACACCAAGGAGCATCATGCTCTAGTAGGGATAAGCGCGAATCTTATGACCTCACATGATTACACGTCAGTAACTCTTGGCTCAAATTGCGAGCTCTCCACGCCAAGGGTCAAATTGGGCTGTGCGCCTGCTAATTTGCACACAGCCATGTCCTCGCACCCACACGCTTGTGTTCGACCTGTGACCTTGCTGAGTACTGAGACCCAGGACCTTGTCGTAGATTGAGCGAGAGGCAGCAGCTGGAGGTCCAGGCTGCCCTGGGCGCCGTGACGGCCCTGATAGGCAAACTGGGCCCCTTCCTGAGCCCTCACCTGTCCGGGGTGCTGCACCTGCTGCTGGACACGCGCCTCCTGCACCCCAACAGCCTTGCCTGCCCATTAGCTGCCGAGGCCCGGGTCAAGCTCTGCGGCGCTGTGCCAGCTCGTCTGCTGCTACCAGCCTTCATTAACCACCTTGACACTGCCCTCAAGGTCAGACTCGAATCCAACGGTTCAGCCGGCTTTCCCTGAAGTACCACCAGAGGGTATGTGTCAGCTGCTACCCTAGGTTGCTGGCGTGTATGCCAGCCACAGGGAGGCAAATAGGCATCATCGGAGAGCCAGACGCAATTCCAGGCCTCTGGTCATGCTGACAGACAAGGGCTGTGCAGAAGTCATCACAGCTGAAAATGATTATTTGGAGCAAAATATTGAAGGGAAAGGGATGACTGCCTGGGGCAAAGGGTTGACCTTTCGGGCCTGAATTCTCGGCTTGCAACGCCCCCCAAGGCAAACACCTCTGAAGAAGAGACTTGGAAACCTGCAGGAGGGAGCTGCTTCGGTGCGCGAGCTGCTGCAGCTGACGGGTCGCCTGGTGGACACCCTGGACACGGCTGCCGCAGCCGCCGTTGCAGACATGGTGTGGGTTTTCGCCCTACGGGTACTGGCCTTCCGCCAGGAGCCCCCGGCTGGCCTGGGCAGCGTCAGACCTGTGGAAGAAGCTGCCCTGCAGCTGGTGATGAGCCTAACGCTCAAGCTGACAGAGATCCGCTTCAAGCCCATGTTCCTGCGTCTCGTGGATTGGGCTGCCATGCCACCTGCCTCAGGTTGGCCCTGATGAATCCGCCACCAGGCGCGAATAGTTGCTTCCATTGTGCTGCGCCTGTAAGCCGGTATCCTGACCAACAATGTTTGCGCTGTCTCAGCAGCTACACAATTGTCCCTTCCCAGTAGTGTGCTGTCATTGATCCCCTGCAATCATGGCGGGACTAGGTCTGGTTGTGAAGCCACTGCATGCGTGCGATTATCCTGACACCGGCGCTGGTTTCTTCTGGCGCCGATCCATCCACACAGCAATGAGCCCCTGACCTTGCAACCACCTTTCGAATCTCTGAACTCCAGGGCTTGGATACCGCAGGTGCGGCCGGTCCCGAGCGCCAGATCGTGCTCTTCAAGCTGGTGAATGCCCTGGCCCAGCAGCTGCGAGGCGTGTTCGTGCCGTACTATCGCCACCTGCTGGGCCTGATGACCAGCCACCTGGCCAGCACCAGCGGGGGCAAGCGCAAGCGGACACACACCCACAAGCCCCCTTCCGCCGAGGCGTACGCAGGTCCGGACGCACCGTTCCTGCGCCTTCAGGTACATCGGCCTGACCACATCTGGGGGTTGACACCATGTGGCCCCCTTCATTCGCTACATCTTGTTTTGCCTGGATGCAAGCTGGAGTTTGTAGAGCAGATCTCATTGCTTTTGGGCTGTCGCTGTCTAGCGGTCCATGTCCTGACCTCGGAGAAGCTGAAGATGGCAGGTGCAGGAGACTCTTACTTTGGAACCCTCTTGTGCCCCACACCATGCCACCATCATTGGGACCTGTAAGTCAAGAAAAGGAGGAAGCAATCCGCTTGAAGCATTGTCATTGAGCAGAGTGAAAAAAGGTATGCAACGCATGACACCCCTCCCCCCTGCACACAGGTGGTCCTGGCCCTGCAAAAGTGCTTTCTGTTCGACCAAGGCGGCTTCCTCGACGAGCCCCTCTTCAATCGCCTGGTCACCCCCCTCGTGGCCCAGCTGTCCTTCCACTTCCCTGCGGACGTGGCCGCCCGCGAGCTTGAATCTGAACAGCTGCCAGGCAATCCAGGGGCGGCTGAAGGCCTGGATGTGTTCGGCCTGGCAGTTGTGGAGGCAGTTGTGCAGATGGCCGTGCATGTGAGGGCGGAACCCATGTGGAAGCCGCTGCACCACCAGGTGGGTGTGCTAGCCTATCTCACCAGCCTGTATCTCAGATTGTGTTCCTTAGGCGATTCTTTGATTCTTCTGCTAGAAGCAGCTCAGAATGACGCGTCACATCCGGCATTATACCCTGGCATCGAGCATATGGCAGGCAATCGCTGGGTCTTGAGGTTGGATTTGGGTGGGCGTTGGGAAGGCGATGCCAGAGCAAAGTGAGGCGCAGATGCAATGACTGAGCGCTTGTCCTGGGCTTAGCCATTGATGTCTGCCTATCTGTCTCAGCGCATGCAGCCACTGGCAATTTCGAGCCTGGTTGAAGTTCCCCGTGCAGGGCGGCAACTCCCGCGGCCCACAGACTTGCCTTATTGGGGACCGACAGTCATGACATTCTCCCAAGGATTTGATACCACTGAGCCGACTGAATACATCAAGCCATACGTGCACATTGTTTCAATGGAATTTGTTTTTTGGCAGGTGCTTATGTGCACCAGGAGCGATGATGCTGTGGAGAGACGGCGTGCCCTGGAGGTCATACTGCAGTTGGTGGGTCGCCTGGGGGAGGAGTATGTGATGCTGCTGCCGGAGGCCATGCCCTTCCTGGCGGAGCTGCTGGAGGACCCAGAGTTGCACATCCAGAACGGCACCCGGGAACTGCTGCGCAAGCTGGAGGAGATCACCGGAGAAAATCTGGATGAGTACTTGAAAACGTAGGAGGGACGGTGTTCTGGACGCATTGTGGGCATGAGATTCTAGAATGTGCAACAGACTCTGTTCAGACTTTCAACTCTTTTTGTATCATAATATCCATCCATGGATGGTAAGGAAAAGAATGGAAAATAAATGCTGAACATTGCTCACCTTGAAGGCTGTTCATGGAATTTCTGCGCGTTTATTTGGGTTAATAACATGTTACCTTCGAGACTGGTTCGCTCAATTTGTAGGGTACAGGGAACAGCTTCCTCGCAGTACGTCCAGCAATGCTTCTGCAGCTGCAGCCTTATTTCTGAGACTCTCAACAGGACTGGGCTCTGACAGTGTTGTCACTCCTCTCAGCTGTTTTTGTTGCACTGACCAGCTGTTAAGAATGTAACTGCTCGCGTTCAGCATGATGCAAGGAGCTGCAAGGTCATGTGATGCATTAATCATTTTCTTCAGGAGAAAGATTATCACTTCATGACTGGCAGAAATCCCGAGGCGCTTGGTTAGAACGACATGGTCTAGAGATCAACTATTTGCGAGTCTTCTCAAGTGAAGGCATTGCATCTGTTCATTATTTGAGGATCAGAATTATACAATTGCAATTTGCCATCCTTAAGGAGAATGGCTGCAAAGCGCCTTTGTTGGCCACCTAACGCTCCACTGGCCAACAAAGGCGCTTTGCAGCCATAAACAAGCCCCTACCGGACACGTGCACCACACAAGAAGTGACCCATGCAAGAGATCTGCATTCTGGACACCGACCACACAAATTGAACTGTCAAGCTGATTTGAATCCTGACTGTCAAAACTGACAAATCAGTTTGACAATGCTGTATGATATTCTTTTGGGCATCTCCTTTCCACACTTGAGAGGCCAATACAAGAACTGCACCATCAAGGTCAATACATCTGCGGTCGGTAAATAAATGTTCAAGCTCTTGAGGCCTACCCAAGCTGCTGAATTTCCAATGCACTCATACGAACCTCTGTCATGATGGAATGCCTCTTGCAGGCTTCTTCAGAAGGGAGGGTGCCCTCCTCAAATTGAGTAAAGCATGTTGTACAACATGCCACACTGGTATCCCCCATTGCCTTAACACTCTGTGGCCCAGAATTCTTGCAGGCATTCTTAAATCAGTGAGTTTGAAAGACAACAATGTGGGGAGCACCTAAAACTGTTTGTTAGATGGGAACAGGGGACGTTTGAAGCTCGCGAAGTTCAATGTGCATCATCATGCTTCTCTCATTATCAAACCATCAAATCAAATTATAGCTGATCATTGGATGTAAACAACTCCATAACGCAAAGTTTGCCAGCTCTTCAGTAATCAATTTTGGCTCTCCGGGAATTCTTCTTGTCGGACTTGAACTTCTTGTCCTGTATCCTTTGCTCATTGGCAATCTTTTTCCTGCATAAAAAAAAATCGTCCTAGCAGCAGAATCTCGATGGCAGAGGATCAGGGTCAACATCCTTATTCATGAAGATGTTGTTTTAAGCTTGAATTGATTCCAGAGGAAGGGGGATAAAAGTACCGCTTTGCCATCTCCTTGGCCTTCTCAGGGTCAGGCTTTGCGGGGATGATGGACTCCGCTGCACGATCCAAACATTCCTGCAATTTCTCCAGCGCGTCCTCCACATTGTCCCTGCAGAGCATTTGCTCCATGCACCACTGATTCCTGTACTCCATGTTTTGGTACTGATACAATGCCAATTTTTGGAGTATCTTACGCTTGTGACCTTGTCTTCTGGGATGTCAGCACAAGCTCGTTTTCCTTGTTGATCCGCTTCTTCTCCTGAAACATGGCCGCTCTCATAAGCTGTGGCAATAAGCAGTTTCAGCTATCAAACGCTGAAGCCCGCAGCGATTACGACGTGTAAGCTGTATTTCCAAAGAAGAGACAACCACTCACTAGTCGCGTGAGTGCATCTTGCATCTCTTCTGAGAGCCAGTCAGAGGCCAAGCTCAGCCTCATGTCTACTTTGGTATTGACTTTGTTGACATTTTGCCCCCCTGCACCGCCGCTTCTGGCGAAATTAATCTCCACATCGTCTGCACGCACGGACGGGCTGAGCCAGACCTATTCACCGATAAATTTGAACAATTTATACTGAGATGTGGGGAAACAATTTTCCTACTCTTGCTTATCCGTTTGACGACGTCCTCTGGCTTGCTCCCGGGTTTTATAGCCCATACTAAGTTAGAGGTGCGATACAGCCGTAGCCTAGACGGTGAAAAGACTGCGTGCATGCGGTGTTGGCTCGAAAAGCCGTGACTACGAATGATGGCGCGCATCGGTGCAACGCTGCTGGCGAGACTACTTGCCAGCATTGCGTGCTCTTAGCTTTCTGCATGCATGATTCTTGCTACACAAAGCAGCCTGACAAGGCTGGATCGATGTAACGTTTCCGTCTCCAAGCACAGTCAGCACAGTCAGCCGGACGGTTTGAGACCAATTTTAGCGGACTGCTTTGAAGATTACACATCTTTTGGTGCCAGGAATTACCTGAGATTGAAATCCAAGCGGCGTTTCCTCTATTGTCGAAAGTTTTGATTTCGCATGTACCACCCGACAAGCAATAAATCAGCTTAGAATGCCTCTACTTGCAATCTGGGTATCCGCTATAGCAGCTGCGCACATTATAGGTTGCCTTATCCTCTGCTATAGTGGATATCCAGATGTACGTACATCGACATTTTCTGCGCTTTCAGACGTGCCTCGAAGCCCAGCACGACAGTGCTCAAGGTTTGTTGACAGCTGCTAGATTGTGCTGATCTTGTGCATTCTGGGCAGCGCGTCATTTCGGGTGATATAGCACAACTGTGTCGTGTTGCTGACTTTTTCGGGCCAGTTGCAGCGCCCGGGAGAGGGTGGGAAACATACTGTCCTGGAGTTGGAGTTGCTGGTTGAGCTGTGCTGGTCTGGGGTTGGGTGTGAGGTAAAGGTGCCGGCCAGCACAGTCAAGGAGAGCCTCCTGCACAACAGCTTTGGGGTTGTGCAAGCGGGCCAATGTGCAGGCCTGATGGGGCCTTCTGGAGCAGGCACGCTCCAAAAGTCCAGCCTTGGTCCCCTTCACAGTTGTCCCGCAGCACATTCTAATCAGAGCCAAAATGTCGCTGATGAGGCGGCGACTTTCTCAGAAGGAGAGATTGTTCAGTGAACCACCTGACAAAGTGCCTGCCTTCAGCGCTGTGCTTACAAGCCATTATTGCTCGTTGCCCAGTCTCTTGGAGTTCTGATGGGCTCCGAAGATGTGTGCATCGATTGGGGAGGGGCACGAGCTACCTAGGTGAGCAATCAGAAATGGAGGCAGAAAGGGAGAATGCTTTCCACCGTACTTGACAAGAGAGCAGGATGCAACGGGGAAGTGTACGCTGCTGGACGTGCTGGCACAGCGTAAGAGGGGTGCGGGTGTGAATGGCACCATCCTGCTGAACAGTGCGCCAGTGGACAGCCGCTTTCAGCTGGTCTCAGCCTATGTGACCCAGGAGGACGTTTTTGTGGCCCAGCTGAGTGCCCTGGAGACCCTTCGCTTCTATGCAGCCCTTACTCTGCCTGCCGGAGTATCAACTAGGGACCAGGAAGCCAGGGTCCTGGATGTGCTGGCCACCCTCGGTCTTGCCCATGCGGGAGACACCAAGGTGTCGCCTTCACTCTTGCCTTTTTCCTCTGTGGTGCGCCAGACCTCCATGGCTGAAAACTGTACCACAGTATCACATCTTCCACCTTGCTCATGTATGTACGTCAAGACTCCAGGAATGTGCTTAATGCAGGTGGGAGGTGTGCTGCCGGGTAGACTCACAGTTAGGGGGCTATCAGGAGGCGAAAGGAGGAGACTGTCTATTGCTTGTTCCCTTGTTTCTCAGCCGTCTCTCATCTTCCTGGATGAGCCGACCACAGGTCAGAGACACTGACTAGACTAGTGCTTTGCTCCATTCTGCAATGAGCAAAAATCCTTCTGCCATGTCGTCTTCGAACAGAATTACCGTGCCTCAGGCTGGGAATCTGACTCTGTTTAGTGATCTTTGGCAGAAGGCAATGTACTGTACTGAAATTCTTCAATGAGTGTGCATGCAATGCAGTTATACAGAATATGCGCATGCCGTATATGTGGCCTGTCACAAATTTGCAAGTCACCATGTAGAGTTTCAATAGCACTTTTTGGACGCCTGCACTTGACACATGACAGCACTGTATTTGCTACAGGTTCGGACAGCTTTCCAGCGTTGAATATCATGGAGCACCTGTCTACACTGGCAAGGCTGGTGAGCTTGGCCCCTTCTGGCCTGAAGCAAGTCGGGCCGTTTGCACTGCTCGCCTGGGCTTGTTCTATTATGTTTACCATGTTGGGGGATGTCAATGCCAAATTGACCATGAATTTCCCTTGCAGGGTCACTGTGTAATAGCGAGCATCCACCAGCCTTGCAATGCCATATTTGGCAAATTTGACATGGTCTGCCTCCTGAGCGAGGGCAGATAGGTCTATTTCGGAGAGCCAGCTGCAGCTGCAGCATGGTTCAGCCACATTGGCTACTCCTTCCTGCCGAGCTCCGAGGGTCTGAGTGATTGGCTGCTGGACCTCATCTCCATTGGATTCCACAAGCCAGCACAAGGCAGTAGGTGAGATTCTCTCATGCTTCGTGGTTTGTTCAATGCATGGGCTTTGATCTCATGCGGGGAAATTTGAACCGCTGCTGGGAATTCAAAATTGAGCCATCGACCCTCTCATGTCTACAAGGTACATCAGACGTTTCGATCATGAGAAAGCGCTGGATTGCTGCTGCACGGCAATGCGCCATGTTATATTGTTCATGGAGAGGAAATTCCGTCAAGAGAACCAGGTTCTGTATGCTGGTACTCAGGATGACCAGGAAATGGCCTCATAGATCGGTGATTGGTAAGCAGAACCTGTTTCTGATCTCTGCTGAAACCGACCTTGTAGGCTGGTGGGGCAATATGTGTTCTTGCTCTCTTCAGGTCTTCTTTACATCATGAGAAAGGGCTGAGCTTGCTTGATCCTGAGCATCTTCTGTCTCCACACAAGTTATCATTTGTGGCCCTCTCTTGATGCATCATGTGGTGACCAAGTATGTGGTACCAAAAGCAGTGTGCCTGTAAACAGGACGATGAGAACCGTGGAGGATGTGCCCTGATTGCTTCAGGGCAGCCCACCAGGGAGCCACGCCTGTCAGTGTTGGAGGCGCTGATGTACAGAACATGGTGCAGAGCAGCAATAGGGAGACTAATGTGCCAGTCACTCTTCTGGAGGCACCTGTGCAAAAGAATTTTAAGCAGAGGAGGACAAAGTACAATTCAAGGTGCGTATCAGGCGTAGCTTTCGTCCCATACTCTTCAAATCTCAGAGCATTGCAATCAATTCCTGCATGGCAAATCAATTCTTGGAAAGAATGGTACAGCCTTGGAGTCCAAGGCCTGCTATGCTTGTGCAGCTGGCAGAGGCATTCACCGTTCTGCTGCAGCGGTGCCTGCTCGAACAGCTGCGCAACCCATTTGACACAGCTTTGCGAATGATTTTGGGATGCTGGTGGAAATCTGGCAGGTGAGACACCTCACTGGCTGCCCTCACCCTGTGTCCTGAATAAAATATCCTCGTAAAATTTGGATGGAGGCCATGTGGGGGTGGAGGTAGGGGTAGGGGAGGAATTTATGCTTCTGCTCTGCTTTCTTGGTAAATGCTTACCTGTGGTGCATGTTGAATTGTGGATCTTCAGTTCAGGCCAGGAATATGTGTCCATGGCAGGAGCACGCAAGCGAGAGGTTTGCATGCCTTTGCGTTTGATATGGGCACTGCTTCTTCCAAGTACTCAATGGGGATCAGGATGTGCTGTAGAATGATGTTGCAGGCTTGATTTTCTAGAACCTGGCTGAAGGACCAAGCGGCTCGTTTGGGTGGGTTTCCCTCCTATTCTTCAACCTGCTGGGCCAGCTCCTGCTGCCCTTCAGCTGCATGTCCTTCTATGTGGCCAACAGGTACAGCTGTCGTCCCTTCCTGTGTCAAATGCTTGCATGGCTTCTTATAACAAACAGACTTCCCATCTTCTCGAATGATACCTCGATTCAGGCAAAAACAACCTGCAGGTGGTTCTACATTGCGGACGTCGCAGCAGGCATCTATGCTCCTTCCAGCTACTATGTAGCTGCTGCCGTTGCAGGTATTCAAATCGGTCTTGTGCCCATTCACAGCAGTTGATCTTGACTGCTGTTGGTGATGTAAGGGGCAAGGCTCATCCTCGCCACCATCTCCCACTTGTCAGGAGACAATAATGACATGCACAATTTGATTTTCCTTCAGTGTCTATGCAGCATTTCCGTTTGTCAGCCTGAACGCAATTCTGGGGGCACCGACGGCATATGGCCTGGCGGGCATGCGAGACACAGCCCATGCCATTGCACTGCATGGGTTGTTTGCAGCGCTGCAAGGGCTTGCTGGTACACAGCTTCTGATCGCGTGTGTATACATCAGCTCCAATCAGGTGACATTCAGCCCAGAAGGAGGCAGAGCTACACAGAGGTATATGCAGCCTCTGCTCATGTTGAAGGTAGTAGCGCAGGGAGAGAAGAGGGGGGGGGGGGTAAAGGGGTAACACTGCTGACTCGTACCAATCAGCATCCCTGCCAAATGTTGATGTTGAAATGATACCTCAATGAAGCCTGACCAGGGAGGGTTGATGCTGGCAATACGTGTTGATACTTCCCATCTGGCTGATATGTCACCTAGTATAGCAAAATTGATCTGCAAAATGGGTATTGGGCTTTATGTGCATGATCTGGCATATCTTCTCGCCACTTCATATGCGACACTTTCAATCCTGCTCATTGGCTTTTACATCAGGCTGACGGTGAGCCAATGTCTCCATTGGAAGTTCTATGCCACAGAGCGACAGTGAAACATTTGTGACGCAGATGAATTTCGCAGATGCTACTGAGATAAAGGTCCTGCGCTCTGTGCTGCAGGACATTGATCTCGGCTTTGTCTGTGCCCTTTCCTGGATCTCCTGCACCAAGTATGCACTGATCGGCACTGCCCAGCTGGAGTTCAAAGGCGTAGTCACATGCTATCCCGCAGGTGCTCCTTCCAAGACGCTAATCTGATTGTGTGTTGATGTGGCTGCCCTTTAGAGAGTGTTGCACTGTCATGCGTCAAATTCTCCGTGTCCAATCCCAAACCTGTCGTAGACATGGACACTGCTTTGCAGGGCTGTTGGCAGCTGGAAACAAGGCAGGCCACTGCTTAGAAACAGGGAATGACGTCCTGCAAGAGTTTCGCTTCACACTGCCGACCTACGCAATGGTCCTGGCCATGCTTGCTTTTTTGGTGGTCCTGCACAGTGTCAGCTTCCTGGCACTGGCGAATCTTCACAAGTCGGGACATTAGCCTAATGTCTAGCGTTTTATTTTGGCAGTATGTGAAGTGGCAAATAAATTCTGACTTTGTTCAGCGACGGAAGATGTGACTTGCTGCAAACAGGCTATTCTTCTTGTCGACTGACGTCTGCATGTTGCAGTTGTTGCTGCCATCTTTCTGGCTTTGCACCTATGCCCTGCACAGCTCTTGTTTCTGCTGGGCTGGTAATTATGTCATCCCTGCACATAGATTGTACATTACAGGCCCAAGCTGAGGAACGACTGTAGGTGAATGTGCTCTTCCTGTTGTGTTGATGTCAATTATCCCAAGTTGTGTATGCCAAGTAATGTTATCGGCATGTGCGCTCTTATTCGGTTATAATTTTTTTTATCAGTGACCTGATCCTGCGTGCACCCAATTTTAGTCGATTCAACGTGATCAATCAACGCGAAAACGCACTGTTATTTTGGCCTGGATCCCACCAAACTCGGTGAGAAATGTTGCTGATCTGTGAGCGGTAAGATCAGGAGGCGGGGCACGGGATCCCTGCCAACGGAGTTCTTCTGTTTCATGACAGCTCGGGTGATTTACTCTGGATTCTATGGAGGGCGAATCAGGGTTTGAGTAAATGATCATAGTCGTGGCTGAGTATCACTGCCACAACTCTCGTTCCCAATGGAAGTCCGCTATCATGTTAGGAAGTAAGAGCTGGAAGCCTGTTGGAATGCTTCAATTGCACGGGGCTCGCCAATTTCTCAGCCCACCGCGCCATCCGTTCTGCTACTAAATATCTAAACCAGATACAAACCCACAGATTAGCAGTGCGTTGCATCGGGCCATCGTCACCCAAACATCGAAGGCCTTTCGCCGCTGTAAGCAGACGGGAAAATGAAAAGGTGAGGGTCAAGCACCACGTCCGTCTCCAAAAAATGCCGCAGAATGTCTGCAGAAAAATGCCTGGATGTTGCTAGGAACTCTCCCTTTCATATCAGAATGCACGCATCTGCACCTCCTTCTCAATTGCTTATTGACCTCTTCAAGTTCTGCAGGCCAGCAGAAAGGGACCTTCTGCATCCAGCCCAGCCGCCTGTCACACGGCCCAAAACGCCTCTGCAGCATTCAGCCTCGGTTGCTGACCTTAGCTCAGTGGAGGTCTCAGCTGCGACGCGGGAATCTACAGCTTCCCTATGGGAAGCACGTCCCTCGCCTCAGTCCAGCCATGACAGCGAGGGCACGGCTCGGCGGGGGTGTGAGTCGGAGGTGGAGGGCAACAGGATGAACGGCATGAGGGCTGGTCAGATCATCATGGATATTCGGGAGCAGCGGGCGTGGGAGCGGGTGGCGGCGGGGGTGGAGGACGCCCTGGCAGTGCTGCTGAGTGAGGAGGGGCTGGCAGCCGTCAAGATGCGACAGACGGTGAGAATTCATTGTCAAGCCTGTTTGTGTCCTTCCATGGCGGGGGCAGAGAACGCTTGGGTTTGCTCCAGACAGGAAACATGCCCCTTCTGGCTTTCAATCCCGGTGACGGTCGGAGACTCTGGTCTCAGGTGCCTGTTCCTGAGAGTATGCCTTAGCCCTATTCTGCATAAGATGATGAGGACAGTCGGTCAGACATCAGGAGGTGAAGTGCCAACATCTTAGTGCTCGATGAACCCCATGTGCAGGTCGAGTGCTGCTCTTCCGGCCAGGAAATGGGGAAATTTTACATCAGGGTCGAGTCAACTCAGGACCAAGGAGGGGCTCAGGACTGCAGGCCTTGTCCAATCAGCCAGGTGACCCACTCTGACCCTGCCATGCTGCAAATTACCAGAGGCCCCAAATTGTACGGCAGGAATGATATACTAGGGACTTTCAATAGTGGCGCTTGTGAAAATCAGAACGAGACCTCTTGCTAACCAGATAGCAACATTGCATCCCAGAATGTGATTCATTGTTCTCGTTGTCCATCACATACCTGGAGTGGATTTCCATCCTCCTTCACCACCGGAATACCGCGGAATTGAGGTGACGAAACTGACTGCCTGCAGGAGGAGACTGCAAGTCGCATGTGTGCTCTTTCTGCGTCCCAAGGAGGCCAGCCTGTGGGGGCCTTCCGGACCTGGCACCTGCATAGCGACCCAAGCCAAATCAACTCATTACTAGCTGCTAAGCAGGTTTGCGTCCCTCCTGAGTAACATTGCATGCCAATACCCCGGTATGATGCAGCACTCCTTGGCTTTATGCCAGCCTCACTGTTCAGACGTCACCATGCTATGAAGAGTAAGGCTGCTCTGGGATGTGCAAGGAAGTATACAGCTCCAAAAAAGGCTTTCAGACATCAAGCTCGCAATAACGGCAGTCTTGGTAAGAATGTGTGATGATGATGGAGCTTTCAACAGAGAAATGCTTCCTGAAGCTCCTGATGGTTGCAGCTGGTGAGCTTGCTAGGTGGCGTGATTCCCTCCGAGCTGCAGCCTGCCACAGAGGTGACGAAGAGGAGCAACTGGCTGACCTACAGCTCTGAAGGCGTTGCAGCGACCGAGCTTAGGCTGACTGAAGGGGGCCTCCTGTGGACCAGTGGATTCGCCAAAAATGCCGCTGCACTCACCCCTGTCTGCCTCTCCCTTCCCTTGGCGATGGATTCCCAGGTCAGCTGCTAGACAGCACAAGCAATCTGCCAATTCTATGAGCCTGCTCTCCTGCAACACTTTCGTGCGCACCTTCATGCTCAGTGTTGGTCACCTCCATGCACATCAATTCAGCAATCAGGCATTTTGTCAAGGTTTTGTATTCCAAACGATCTGGCCATGGGAGTGTGGGAGGATGGGGAGCGTTGCCCCGGCAGGCCAACGTCACATGTTGAGTCCGCCCTGATCAACCCACTGGGTACTGCATACCTGGCTTGATTTGGGCCTGTGGTGCAGGAAAAGGGCGTGGGTATGGCGCATCGCACTTGGGTGGTGCAGCAGGACGAGGAGGCCTTGGCAGGGTCGGAAGCCGTCTTGCAGGCTGTGCGGGATGAGGCCCTGGGTGCCACCACGCCGCAAGGATTCCAGACGTGGGAGGAGGTGGATAGCCAGGCAGCAGTCTTTGGGCCCGACAACCTCCTGGGGGCGGCCACCCAAGTCGTGCAACGCCAAGGCGATCTGCTGGCGCTGCAGGTGCACTGGCCCCACCTCTAACATTCTTACTCACATATACTATCAGCAGCAATTCCATGTGTGCTGGACAAAGTCAGAGGTTTGTGCTAAGAGAGAACGATGGGGAGGAGTTTACTTGTGGTGCATTGTTAAGATGCAAGAGGTAAAAGGAGCAAGAAATTTACATGTGGTGCATCGTTAAGATGCAAGAGGTAAAAGGAGCAAGGGGTTGTTATTTTGAAGCAAAAGGGCGAATTTGGGGGGACAGCATGTCTGGAACAGATTGGGCGAAGCCATACACGCATTAGGCATCCTGTCAGCCCAGCAGGCCTTGTAGAGAGTGAGGCGTGCTATGGTGTGAATGGAGGTTTGATGAATGCAGAGGCAAGGGCACTGCAGCTATGGCAGCGGTGGCATGTATCTAAGCTGGAACATGGCCACCGGAGCCAATTGGCCCGCAGCAGCACTTCGGGAGATGCGCATCAGGAGCCGTGCTGTGAGGCAGGCAGCGAGGGACAAGCAGGACCCTTGGTTCAGTGTGCAGAAGGTCCAGCTGCCGGCAGGGCTGCACGTCCTACGGTTGCTATTTGCTGCCGCATGCAGTGTCGACAAGGTGAGAGACAAGCCCGGCCTCTGTGGGTATATGGAGCGCGACTTACCCCAGTATGGCCTGAGAGGCATTGCCCGTATTTTCCAATTTTCCTTCCAACTTCTTGAGCGAGTACATGATTTCTATGAGGAGGGGAGCAGCTTTTTCCAGGGCGGTCCACTATCTCTGTTCTGACCCAGAACCTTCAAACCAGGGTTGCGGATCTGAGTAGTATTTCTCATTATGCTCGGCCAGCACAGGAGAGGCTGTACTGGTGAACATGCAATTTATAAAGAAAGATTCATGGGTGCAGGCACATCCCTGCATTGTGGAGGGTCTGCAGGAGTGGTTTCTTCCCGTCTGCCGGGAGGAGTGCGCGATCCAGGCTGCCAGCAGCCTCCCACAGCTGAATGCACGACGTGGCATCCTGATCGGGCCCAATCATGAGGATCTGCGCTGCACCTGCTGTGCCGGGGAGTACATATTCAGCTATGTGGCCCTCACTCCAAGGAAAGGTGATACCACGCATTCGGACTAGATTCAGCACTCGATCCTTGACGTATAGGTATCTCGAATTAGCAACTGTGCAGTGAAAGGGGCCCGGGCAGATCACTGACAGGAAAGATTCTCCGGGAAATTAGGTTAAATCCGGGAAGGTGAAGAACGCCCCGTATCTTGACGTGCGTTAAGAAAGAAGTTTTCTAGGATGAAGCTTTCTTCGCTTTCACTCGCAAGTACAGGAAGTCACGGCTCCGGAAGACTGGAATCAAAGGCAATCAAGAGAAGAGGAGGCTTAGAAGGTGCTGGTTGCATACCATAGCAATCCTTGGCTCGAGATAGGTGTCTCTGGCAATTTTCAGTACAGAGAGATTTTTTTTTGGTTCTTTTGATTCCCATTTTGCTGATTGGCAAGATTCATCTGTGACGCACCTTAAATACCTCTGGTTTTGGAGCCATTATGCGATAGCCCAGATGCATGAAAAACATGCAAAGGCCAATCATACAATGCTATTTGTCCACGAACTAATCTGTATGGGAAGTGTAGTGTCTCTCGTGAAGGCTTCACTAGAGACACAGCTCCTAAACTATGGAATGTGCCTGAAAACCTAACCCCGCAAGCTCTACTGCTAAACTTGCAATAGTTGTAAGGGGAAGTGTAGTGTCTCTCGTGAAGGCTTCACGAGAGACACAGCTCCTAAAATATGGAATGTGCCTGAAAATCTAAACCCTGCAAGCTCTACTGCTAAACTTGCAATCATAGTTGTAAGCTCAAGATTCAAGAGCAAAAACACACTATTGAGCTGTTATAGCACTCAGCTTATCTATCTCTATATTCTTCTGTCTCCTCATCTTCTCGTCGCCTATCTCAGGTGTCCAGCTTATCCAGCTTTACTTGTCTTGTGGCTGCTCCACAATCGTCAATCTTCAATAGCCAATACTTATGCTTGGCATCATCATCCTCTTCTTGAGTATGTACTGGTAGCCTTTGTCATCATTCATTTGAATAGGTGCTGCTCAAGGGTCCTCCGCAGTCACTGCTGCCTGTCCATGCATTTTACTTGTGTTTTTCCCTTGACATGATAGCAGACACGCCGTGTTGCTACATGCCGGTCAAACGGAAAGGTGCCGGGTTCACCGCTTAAGGTTCCTTCCGTCAGGGGGAGTGTACCCCCTCCCCCAGATGTCTAGCTCATCACCACAGAGGTATGATCTAGTCTGGGGGACATTTTGATTCCTAATCCTAATCACCCTCCCAATCCGCGACCTCTGCAGCCAGTGCTGCCTGTGCCGGGTCTGCCAGCTGCTGGCCCTGCCTCTGCAGCACTGCCGGCCGCGGCTTCCCCTCTGCCTTCGCCAGGACACAGCGCAACATGTTCCTGGCCGCATTCACATCGCGATTCCACACCTGCAGTGCCCATCAAGAAGTTTTTTGTTCCTTGTTGAATTACTTTTCTGGCGTGAGAATGACAAGGGTGGTCCCCCTTAACTGTCGACACCCACATGTGGTGTGCACTGCAATCTTTTTGGAGAAATCTTGCTATTCACATTCCAAACTTCAGATCTCGCAGAGCAGAATGCCAAGGAAATGCTCATGCAAAAGACTTGCTGCCTAGGGCAGATCCAATCAAAGTTTCAAGGCAAAGAGTTCTGGAGAGTCTGAGCAGGCTGGCGGAACTTACCACTGAACAATGTTGGCACACTTTCAGTGGGTATGGACGCTCTGTCTTGCGGTCAGCATGGCCAT
>QAXI01000436.1:1302386-1358266 GCA_004335615.1 Chloroidium sp. JM
TTCCTTGACTGTGGCTCAGGTCACCAAGCAGTACTTTGGCCCGCCTGAGTCTCATCAAGCAAGAACAAGTGCTCCATGGGGAAGAAATGATTGGCTTTGACTGGGGACCCACCCTCGAGAGATGGGGCTGTTCTGGCCCACAGAGGCGGCGCCGTACCCCACCAGTACTTCCTCGGCTGGGTAGCCAGCGGTGATCAGCTTGACGACCTTCTGCATGGCGGCCTGGCGCCTGTTGTGGACCTGCAGACCAGATGTCTCGAATTGGATCTTTGGACTGAGCTGCTTACTTGTGTGGCCACTTGGGCCACTCACTCTGACTTGTCAAAGCCAGGGGAAAAATCGGAATCATCTCATGTTTCCCTTCTTCCCAGATGTGGAAAAGGCTGGGACAAATCTTTCCTCTGGGTCACAAGGAGATCCAGGAAGGGGAGATGCCAACCTGAAAGCGCATCTTCCGGTGCGCCACGGTGCCGTAGTGCTCCAGCGTCTCCAGCAACCTGGAGGTGAGGGCGCTGATGTACAGGCGAGCAGCTTGCATGGTGGCCACCTTGTAGTCAGGCAGGCCACAGATGTGCTCCTCCAGGTCGTCGTCGGCACTCTTCAGGGCCTTCAGGTTGGCAGCCGCAGCTTTGAAATACCACGCCTCGTGGTAGAACTGCTTCCCCGACACACTGCATCCATCGATACCTCTTCTTCAAGCTGCAAGTGGGTTCCAAGCACTCGCTTTGTGGGGGATGAATCTGACCCATTGATGGGGGGCGTTTTGTTGATTGTTTATTTGTTACATTATCTTAGTTTAAGAATTAAAAGATAATAATCAATATCCAAGATATTCTCAGTGCCTTGCCAGCCAGTCGGTGAATCTGCATCAAGCCAAAGGATTTTACCTGAATGTCTGTGGATCTTGGCGGGTGTCCTCCCTGCAATGCAGCGGTGATGAAGTCTCTCACTCCTGGGTCGATGCCCACCACACGCATGTTGTCTAGAGGGACCTCGTCGAACCACCAGTCCGGAACTGCATGCTCATCCACCTCCCCTCCATGCGCCTACAGCGACAAGTCAAAGTTGTGTCAAGCAAGCCACCGCGATTGGAAGCAGCCAGGGAGGCTAATTCGGTGAATTATGCTGTGACCAATTTTCTGCATTCAGGGATTGTCAAATTTGCCTCTGTCTGCAGCTGTGGATATTCATGAATTCCTCATTCATTGGGAGAATGCAAGGTCTCTCCTATTGGCCAGCTTTCTACAGCGGGCTTTGTCATGGTATTGAACAAATCTTGCTGTTCGCTTATGAAACTTCACCACCCAGACTTGACTAGGTCCAGGAATTGAATCAAAGAAGCTTTCATTGCAGACAGATATGCTGAAATTAATGCTCACCTTGAGGCGCTGCATTTTGATGGAGACTGCAACTCCATCTGTGGCGATGTATCTGCCGAAGCTGTGTCCCTCCTCTGTTCCCACGCGCGTCTCCACCCTCTCAAAGTCGCAGTAGTACCCCCAGCGTGCCAGCTTCTCTTCCAGGGTCTCCTGAAACAAAAAGCGTTACGGGTTGGTCGAGTTTCACCGTCAATTCGTGAACACAACAAAAGTTATGCTTCGGACCCTTGCAAAAATATTCATGGCCTTTGAGTGTTCGAGTCACTTTTTCAGACTGGCTCACTGTGGAGGGTCACACGTGTGTTGGGCTGGAGGAGACACAGAAGAAAGTTGCCAAATAGATCAACAAAGCGTGCTGGGTAATGCATCATGTCACTCTCAGGTTTTCCTGAAATGATTCGAGTCATCTTGAGAAGGTGGCATTGGATAATAATTCGATTGAAATTAATCATCAAACAAAGACCTTTTTTCTCTCTACTTTTAATCAACTTTTTGTCAGTCACTTCTGGATATCAATTCCAATCGCAATCGCAAATTGGAAATTCAAGAAGACCCAACAACCATTTGCCAGATGTTGGTTTACGGCAAGGGCCTGCATCTGAGTATCTCCCAGGTCTGCTGATCAGAGGAAGTAAAGGAGACCTACCAGCAAAGCAGGGACGTGCGCCGGGATGGCCTCGTTCTGGCCCAGCTGCTGGTTGGCGATGCCCCACCTGATCAGCTCCTGTACAAGTGGCCAAACTCAATGGTCACAGACGGAGTTCAGAAGACAGGGCAATCTTTGCGGTCTAGAATTACCAAAAGCATATCTCTCTGTCAAGGCCAGTCCCATTGCACAGCACAGCCCCAATTCCAATTCAAGACAATTTGCGGGCTGGTCAAGGTGCTGGCTGCAGACATTTCCCAGCAACTTGCTGGTGCATGGCCATCAAGCAAGATCGCTGCGCATAGTGGACAACTGTGAGAGCTTGAAGAAGCCTGTCACAGAAAGCGCACCTCCAAGCCGCATGTGTCAAAGTGGGCGTAGTGGCGGGTGAGACTGGCGCTGGGGGTGAGGCTCCAGAGCAGGTTCTTGAGCTTGGGCCCGGTGAGAGGAATGTCAGCTGCACGCTGCGCCTGCTGCTGCGGGAGCCAGTGGTCATATATCCCCCTGACGTTGATCAGCAGCTCGTGCGTCCATGGCAGGTATTCGTGCCACCGCGCCTGCATGTCCAGAGTCCAGTCAAGAGGATGTGCAAAATTTTGTGTCAGTATTCTGCAGGAGCATGTACTCATTCTGTCCAGGTATTGGGTCATTGAGATCCTCAACAAAAGGACCGAAATGCTCTAGATTTCCTTACGATTCACATATCTGGACCACTCATGTGGCTTCTCCTGGAGACATCAAAGGTTGCTGAAATTCTCCCACTCAAGGGGTCTGTGGCAAGATCGAACGGTGTGCCACGATGTAGGCAGCAATGCCTTTGCAGGAGGACGATTGGCAAAAGTCTTGAGATCGCTTGTTGGCAGGGGATGTGTGGAAACACAAAGGTTCAGATGCATTACCATGCAAGATCAGGATGTACCTGGACCTTCCGCTCTGTGACAGGCAGCAGCTCCTGGTGGTCGGCACGGGCATTGTGGAGCAGGTGCTGCAGCTGCTCCTCCAGATTGTCGGCAACGTCGGCAGCATTGGCAACACGGAAGGAGTTCACATCCTCGTCCCTCATGATGGCCAGGCAGAGCTGGGAAGTCAACCTCCCCAGCAAGCGCTTTGCAATGTGCGGGCACCGATCTGCAATCTGCAAAAAACCCACTATCTCTGATGAAAAGAGACTTAAGAGGTGTCAATGCAGAAGAAGACACCTTCAAAGAGATGTGGGTGTATCTCCTATAAAATCAGAAACGGCTTCATGCCAGTGAGCATTAGCAGAACTTGTTACCACGGCAAAATTAATCTATTCACTATCGAGGAAGACTTGTGCAGCTTGCTTTGATGCATTGGGATCTCAAGTGCTTGCCATGAGGTGGCAAGGAGGATGTGCAGACCTGTGCTCGGCACCACTTCTTCAGCCTGGGCTGGAAATTTATCCAGACGCTGTTGGAGAAGGAGACCATGAGCACCCGAGCCAGGTGCTTGTTGAGGTGCGTACGGTAGCGCCTGTCGGGGATGGGGACGCCTTGTGCGCGATTACCAGGCTGACCTGGCTCACCATAGTACATGGAGCGCACCTGCTGCATGCCCGCCGGCAGATCTGCAGACCCCTCTTGGGCACCCAGCCTGCACCAGCCCATCGAGCGTTAGCAAACAGGTTCTGCTAATGTTTCCATCCTGCGCTTGCTCGCAGCTGCTGATCTGCCCAGCCCTTGTCAGGTGCTCTTGCACAGCTTGTGATCATGCATTTTCCTGCTGTGTACTTCTTCTAGGTGCAAGCCATTGCAACCTCCGCAGACACTCACAAATGTTTCTGAAATGGGAGAAACTGCTGCAGTAGACACTCCAGACTCATGCCAGTCAAAGAGAAGGTTCACAGGAGCAGCACAGGGGGTTTCACCTGGTGACCGCAGCTACAATGCGAACAAAGAATGTCTGGTTCCAAGCACCAGCATGGGCGTCTGGGTGGGTACAAACATGCAGCACGTACAGGGCCAGCAGGAGGGAGGCCTCCACGAATGCCTGGGTCCAGAAGCGGGAGGCCTCATCCAGGCACACCCTCAGTCCCACGGATGTGCAAAAGGAGCTGCAAGGGACGAAGACAACAGTCAGTTTGCTTGCTGGCTGAAGACACATGTGCACGTTCAGAGTCTCTCAAGGTGGAGGAGAAAATTCCTCAAGAAAATTGAGGAAAGAGGTGATGCTGGAAACAAGGAGTTTTTTTTGGAAAATTTTCCATGGAATTTTGGTGAATTTTCTCCCCTTGGCCCCAAAAGTTTTTCTCCTCCACCTTGAAAATTTGGGGCTGTGCATGCCAACACAGACAGTGCTACAGTAATTGTGTCCTCTCACCAAAGGAGGACCAATCGTCATCCTCACAGGCTACAGCATCCTCTGTGATTAGCACAAGCAGATCCTTGTGGGAAGATGGAGCCTACTTCAACCCCGCCTTGACTGTGAAAGTCTCAAACTCATGCTGAGGAGGGGCTGTGGCCTGGCCATGGTCAGGCTTCTCGCGACTGGGCCCTGCAGCTTTAGGCTGCCTTCACTTCCCTCTTCCATGAGAGGCTTCCACATTTAGGCATACCCTCCTGAGCTTTGCAGACCTCAGAGGGTGACTAGGGCGAGCGAACGTCCGAGTGCCTAGTCCTAGTGTACATCCGGAAAATCGGCTACCCGACATCGAACACATAGCTTAAGCAGGCGGGAAGGCATATAACAGCTCGCGAGGAAAGGAGGGCGCGGTCTAGAACTCTGATAGGCAGATGTGTGTAAACCGCAGAGAAGGGCACTATAGGGATTGTAGACCGTGCGTTGGAACCGAGGGAGCGTTCAGAATCAGCTTCAAAATCAGTCTCTGCGAGGGCGCAACAATGAACTGTGAACGGATTCGTTGCGGCTTGCATTATCACCGACTCCCTTGGATCCAAGGATGGTTACTTGGACGAGTCGACTTTCAAATTTGAAATCTGTCAAAAATTGTCGACTGATTGTAGACTGGATGGGGATCCTTAAACCCGAGCGGGCGCACGCGTCCGTGTCGAGATTTTGATTGTGATCATATTTCCTTTCATAATAGAAGTCCACCTGGTTAACAGCCTTTTCACTGCATGTTCCAGGCACTTGAATTTAAAAGAATATGATATCAGGGATTCACTGCTTCCCAGGCTGCTTGGAAGTGAGATCCCTCCAAATTGAGCAGAGCACAACCTTGGGGATAATGTTGTCTCTAGATCTACTCTGCTAATTTACCTGGCAAGATACTGAGTTTCAGAGTATCTCCAACGGTCATAATGGGATTTCAACTAAGTGACATCGATCTGTGTTGCGCCCTGTCTCTCGTTTGCTGAGTGTGCCAAGCATAAGACCTAGTTTTCTGCTTTTGGAGATGACATGTATCTGATACAATGACCCCTGTATTGCCAATGCGCCTGAGTAGAAAGGGATAGTGCTGATCAATTTAGGGTCATCTTTTATGGTACCTAACCTCAGTCACTGCTGATGATGATCGTTCTGTGCGTATCAGCATAGTGGTGAGGAGATTGAAATGCTGCAAATCAGGATAATGATTGTGTGTTGTTGAGATTTGTGCATGTCAAGCACTTGAAAAAAAAGATTGATCCCGATTCTGAAAGGAGAATTGCAGCGGCAATTAGCTGAAAGGGCTCACCTGACTGCAGGAGAGAGAGGTGGGCGCATTTGCTGGCAGTGCTGGGAACAGAAAGAGAGAATTGGTCTGCAGCAGTGTTGCCGGAATGCCAGGAAGTGTGTCATAGTACAGCCAGCTGATTTGCACCGCCTTACGGTAGCCATCGACGCAGCCCGGCCGGTGAAGAGGGCCAAGCATGCGTTGTAGCCTTGCAATTTCATAGATTCTCTGTAGCAAGCTCTTGCTTTCATAGAGATTTACATATATCGGATAGGGACTACAGGACTGCAGATAATGAGCACAATACAAAGTGGAGAATGCTAGAGTGTGTAGACAAAAAGTATGTCCGCAATATCCATATTTAGAGAGAACTCCAATTGCATTGGTCAGCTAGCCAGCCTTCATGGTGCGGTCAAGCTAAGTGATCTTCACATGATCAACAGTACCTCTTTAATAGTAGGGAGGTGCTGCAAGTAAATCTGTAGATTCCGCCCAATTGCTTTCTTCCTCTCAATTCTTCGCATTGGAACCAGCAGATTGCCCTCGACAAGTGAATTAGATGCACTGCGGCATGTAAGAACATTGGCTAAGGTTGACTGTTTTGAAGCGGGGATAAGTCTCAGCTTGTGCCATCCTACAAAAGAGGCATGGGAATATAACTGATTGCAATCCTGATTGACTAAGCAATTGGGGGTGCTTTTGCTGCTACCGAAAGCACCCTTTCCTCAAGATGCTATGTGGAGTCCAATCACCCTTTCCTCAAGATGCTATGTGGAGTCCAATCTTGGGTTCACACACAAAACTTTTGTTGAAGGACAACATAAAAACGTTTAAGGACAGACTGGCTGTTCACGGGACACTAACTTTGTTCGGCAAATTCTTTACAATTGCTGTTAGCCAACAGATCTGGAATAATTGGATGACAGTCCTGCTGTTAACCCTGGAGACCATTGAATTTTAGCCAACATCAAGGTGGAGCAGAAAGCTTCCAGATTGCACAGGCGATACTTCACGTTACACACAGTATCCCGCAAATTTCGTACCACAGGCGGACCCTGCATTGGCATCCAATCCCAGCTGATAAATCCTGGCTATTCTTCGACACTGTGGAGTTTTTTACAGGTTCTGCCGGGCTCGGGCCCGATCCTCAGTTGCCAGGTGAGGACCCACTGGCTCTGTCCACTTGGGAGGAGGCAGCTTCAGGCCTGGCGGTCCTGCCTTGTAATCTGGCATCGGCCTTGCCTGCACCAGCGTTACTGTAATGCTCTGCTTGGGGAGGCTATTCATTCTATCCTCATGGCTTATAACATAGGGTAACTGCCCTCAGGTCTAGTCAGGTCTGGACACCTGGATTTGCTGTTACTCCCGCTTCGTGATGCCCATCAACATCAGGGAGAGAATCAACAAGAGTTTTCACAGTGTAGGCACTAGCGGCCACAAAGATTGACCATGTCATTGGTCGGGGCGCAAGCATGGTTACTGACAGTTGCTATTTCTCCACAAAGTCATCTTGGAAAGATCTTGGCAGCCATGCTGGACTTCAATGACTTTCCTGGCTATATTGCAGATATCCGTATGTAGACACGAATGGCCTTACCTTGAACTCCTGCCTTCTGCGGATCTCCTTTATTTCCTCCTCCTCCTTTTTCCGGGCCTCTGCCCTTTGGATCTCTCTCTCAGCCTGCAAGCTCTCTCCAAGGGTGGCACCACAATCATTGTACCCTTGAACAGTAAAGTCATAATCCACCATGGGAAAAATTAGCCTGCAGTGCATATCTAGCTGGACTGGAGCTCATGAAGAGCAGGGCTTCTATGAGAGCGGTAGATATGCATGTGAACGCAATATACAAGGAGGGGATTTGACCTGTTGCTGGAGCTCCTTCTGGACAATGAAAGCATTGAATTCAGCCCTCTGGCGGCTTCGGATACCCCCAGCGAGTCGAACGTCCTCTGGAACAGTCAGGTGGCGGTCGGACTTGGTAGTCTGGAAGCTCTCTCCTTTGGGCATGGGGCGGGCCTGTTCTTAGGTAATTTGGTAAGTCAGTGCACAGACACAGCAGAAGTTCCTTTAATGCCTTAACAGAGCTGAGGAAGATGACAATCGCACCTTGAACTGTGCTTGCTGCCGCCGCCTCTCTTGCTCCTGCTGCATCAGCACTTCCTGCAAGGCAAGCACCTGCACAATGCCAGGACTGTTTTCAGCCTCCCTTCGCCAAGCAATCGCAGAAGGTTCTCAAAGAGCCAGGCCTCGTTGAAGGTGTGCCTATCTCATACATCAGACCGCAATGCTGCTCATCGCTGCCGTGCCATGAATTTCACTTTGTCGCAGTGAGCAATGAAAAGCACACACTTGGAGGTCGTGGCACTTGTAGCCCTACCTACTGAACGACTGTACACCAAGCAATGGACCAAGATGTCTTCATGACGAAGCTGTTCACCTCAGCATGCCGCTTTTCCCCCTCCAGCTGGAATGGCTCTGGCATGGTGCATACAGGGCTGCCTAGCTCCAGGTCTGCAGGCTGCCTAGCGGTGGCAAGCACTGGAAGGGCGTGAAACTCCCTAGCCCTGCGCTCCTCATCCTCTGCCCTCCTTCTCTCCTCCTCGAATGCAGCCTGGGAAGCCTGCCTGCATGTCCGCACCGGTTGCCCAACCAAGGGAAGCATAAGCACCCTGCCTGTCTGTGATCCGAACGCAAGTCCAAATGCCAGCAAATGCCAGCAAATGCCAGCGATACTTTGTGGAGGTCCCACAGCAGACTCACCCCCTCAATTCTGTGGCCAGGTGGAAGGGCCGCGGCCTGGTCAGCCCAGATCCTGGGCTCTGCAGACATGCTCTCCTGCGCAATGCAGCAACAAGCACTTTATGCTGGCTACTGGTGATAGGACGGCTAACAGATGCTGCAGAGGAGAAGAAGTTGTCTGTGGTCTCTATTGAGATTTAGGCTTGACACGCTTGCATGGTGTTGACTCATCAAATGCGTTGTAGAAATCACCTTTGAGACATTGCTGATGCTCTGTGGATGTCAGCAGAAGCAGTCTCTTGTCCTTCCTTCTGCACCATGAAGGAGTGGACGAATGATACCACAGTCATGGAGCCAGCAAGAAAATACCATTCATTCAGGTGAGAGAAGATGGCAGTGTCTGGAGATGACAGAGTTATCACTTGATGGCCAGACTTTGCAAGACTCCTGCATGTTTCTGCCTGTGAGAGATATAGTGACTGACCTGGACTCGCCTGCTCTCTGTCACAAAGCTGGGTGCTTGGGAGACTGTCAGCTCATGCTCAGAATTCTTGGCCACAAACGTCTGCACAGATTTGCAGCCTTGAGGAACATACAGCAATGCCTTCTTTGAAACAACACAGAGATGCTCGGCAACTTGTCGCTCTCTCGTCAGATATCCGGTGTGAGAAGGGATTGCAGGGCATGTTTTATGCAAGAAGCAAGAGACATGGTTGCTGTCAAGTATTATGAAGTAAGTTTCTGGTGATGGGTGAGGAAGAGCAGATGTGTACCGGTCCCTGCAGGATGCGACGATCGACAGGCTTGGCCTTGAATGGCTGCTGCTTGGGCCCACAGTGGGCAGGGCTGGTCTGTTTTGCAGCTGAAGCGGCCACCTTTTGGCCACTGCAATAATGGGAGTGAATGAACCGCTACAGAAAAGAAGGTGCAACATGAAGTTCCTTGAGGAGAAAACCAGAGCTGGACCAGGTTACAAGTTTGGCAGCCTAAAGCAAATCCCCTCATCACAATATGAGTTTGGATGGTCTGCAAGCTCAGCGGCTGTAGCCTCCTCAATTCTTTGGCCTCCCGGTGACCTCCACATGGGCCAGTCAAGGGGAAAGGGGCACCTGTAAGGCCGTGCCTTGAACTTGGGCATGGCTGCCATTTCCTCCTCCTCCACCTCTTCCCTGGATTTGAAGCGGGGGGGCCTGGCCCTGGAGCTCATTGACAGTTGAGGAACCTATGCGGAAAGCAGCAAATCATGACCTACTTGGCATCTGAAGTGCTACACCACAGAAAATTTTGGTGCTACCCTGACCAAGAGTGACATGCCAGCAACTTACTTCTCAGCGAGAGGCACCCTCCATCTGAACTGTCATGTGATCACCACAAGGTATGATACTTGCAGTCCTTAAATGGAGTAACCATTGTCCGTCTGATGGAGATGGTGCCTGCTTTGTGGCTCAGCAAGCTCTTTGATGTGGAGTTTCTGGTGGGGGCTTCACCTCAGCCTTGGAAGAGTCCTGCGTCTTTTGCCGCTTTGCAAGCTTGCCACAGCTTGCCTCTGGCAAGTGCGACTTTCTGGACCACACCTGTGGCTGCACCTTGTTTTCGCTTGTCTTGACATCCAGCATCTGCAAACACATATCAAATGATTTAACTATCAATATCCTTGATCAATCAGCTGTGCACAGACAGGTGCACATCGCTGCATGAGCTCATCAAGTTGATAATGACAGTCTCGCTGAAGCCCAGTCTTCTCCAACACCCTGCCTATATTCCTTCTCTTGGAAGAGGATCTTTCTTTGGAAGATTACCATACCGATTTATATGCTCACTTATGGCCGCCACACTGTTGATTTCAAGCTTGTCCATCATCAACATGGATCAATCTCTGTATGGCAGAATGATCTGCTCATGTGCAGATTCAATGCTGATTCAGGACGGTGAAATGCACATTCTCCGAGGCATCCTGTGTCCGACCTGCATCAGCCTGGGTGGGGCTTCAGCCGTCCTGGAGGCCACTGGAGGCTGCGGACGCCTGGGTGTGATGAACCCTGTCCTCTTCTGTGGAGCCGCTGCAGCATGCTCCTCGTTTTGTCTCCCACCTGAAAACATAATGAGTGACACTCCTGGAGATGCTGGCCCACCCAGAGAACAGTCAATTCTTGGACCAAGCGCTTATCTCGATTCATTCCTGAGCGAGAAAGGGGTACTGATAATTGGTGACTGATAATTGGTGACTAACTGCTTGTGCAGAGAACAGTTCCCGTGCAAATAGGCTAATCCTCCATAAAATTTATAATTCGGTAATCTGGTTGTGCAGCTAGCTTAGCTGGCACAATGCTGGTAGATGTCTTTCCCCATGGCTTCGTGACTCTTAGCCTTTCCCTCGTCTCCTTTCGCAATCATTGAGCCATTCAGAATTTCAACAGGAGGGCTGAAGGGTCAATAGCGGTATCCGGACGTGCGCCATTCAACAAGCTGAGCTAGCCCTCATTCTGTCTAGGTGGAATGGTGTATTCAAGCTGGGCTGGGGGATTATTTGCCTGTGTCTTGTCGGTCCTGGTTGGCGAGGCATGTAAGCACCCTGGTAGCGGCCGCCCCAGCCCAGGAGGTCACCAGGTTGCTGGGGGCCCTCAGGGATGGGAGCTGGGGGCCCTGCCACTTTTGGCTGCCCCCTTCCATGTTAGCAGCAATGGCGACAGTCAAGGATTCAGCAGCCTCTGTGCAGGAACACTCCTTTGCATGCTTGCCTACGTCTTGATCCTGCAAGATATGGCCAGCTGCCATGCCAACTCTGCTGCCATAGAGCAAATTCACAGCTAGCACCCTTTCGCTTGTGTGAAGCAGGTGTGGACCACCTAAAGGACAAACAATTAGGCATGCTGCGCAAGATTACGCATCGATGTATGGGTTACCTGGCCAGACTTTTCCAGCTCCTGTGCTATCTCCACAAGCCGTGGGTCTTTCGAGTCGGGAGTTGCCATGCCTTCAAAGGAAAGACAAATCTGGGCTGATCAGCACAAGTCTGAGCCCAACTAATCAGCACAAGTCCGAGTCCAACCGCTCTCCTCAAGGGCTAGTGGACTTCCTTTACCAGATTGCTCCAGTTCAACACTCGTGGACAAGAGCCGAGACAGCCTTTGCGCTTACCTAGTGGCCCATCTGTGTCAAACCAAGCATCTGTTTGTGATGGTGATTCAGGTTCCAAGGACTCGAAGTTGTGATATCGGGGAGCGTCAAACTCTAGGGCAGGTTCTCTAGCGCACACATCCTCTTCTTCCATCGGTGTACAATGCGAACAGCTCAGGCCCTGTCTTCAGTGTCTCCGTGTTGGACGAATCATGAGTAAACGTGTACTGGCTTTGAATCGTTTATGGATTTTCTGGACCACTTCTTTTGGAGCCAGCAATGCTACAATTCTAAGCTGCCTGATGCTGATTTCACTGACACCAGTTTACTCGAGTGGGTAACAGGCTGGCGCCAAAACCACTTCAAAGTTTAGTTCAGCCTGACGAAAAGAGGATTTAGCTTTTTAACTTCCTTGGTAAAGTCCATAATGCCGACAGAGGTGTCACTGTACTCCAGATAATGGATCATGGAAAGCGCCGATCAAAAATACAAATAACCAAAGTGAATATTGAGAAAGCTGAGCTTCTTCAGCTGCAGACAAATCCAGAACACTCATCGCATAGCAAGATCAGGTTCCTCAGCACCCAGACCTCAACAAGATATTATCTCCCAGCATTTACACCTTGGTTGACAACCAAAAAGGTGGAATGTATATGAGGCAGGTGCTGAGCAGAGGCAGCACTCTGCTCCACCACCTTTCTATGGCAAGCCTGCGAATCAGCTGATTTGTTTGGTACCTGCTGGATCTGTGATTCGAGGAATAAGGCAGGTCTGTCGAAGGCGTATCAATTGTCTTCTGGGGGATGGAGCGATTTAGAGAGACAAGCAATACTGTCTATTTGAATAGATTTGGATTAGCCTTATCAGGCTGGCACAATTTAGCCGCACCGTGGAGACCTTCTGACCTCACAGCCATGGTGGATCACGTTGAAAGACGTGCCTCCGCTTGTTCTGCTATAACGTACGAAAATTTCTATTGCATGAATTTGTGTACATGTTACAGAGACCTCAATTGGTCTCACTGGCATTATATCTTGTCGCATAAACGACATGTAATGACAGTGAAGCGGCATAAATCATGACAATTGATCAAAAAAAGTCAGGGGTGCCGCTAAGGTCCATCAACTCAGACAAATCTGGGCATCATCCACAATCTTGACAAGCAGATGACAACATGTGGAAATCCAGCAGTAACAAGTACATTAGCAAGCTAAATTACTACACAAAATCACATTCTGTTTCTGACAATTCTGATCAGCATCTAAAAAGAGTGAATCTTCCCTCAAATATTATCAGATGATCATCAGGCAACCCCATGGGAGCTTGACGATATTAGATCTGATTGATTCTCGGCAATCAGCTAGCTCTCCCCCTTGTCTCACAGCTACTTGGCTCAGATTTGGAAAAAAGCAGTCAGACGCAAAACTCAAAGATTGGTCTTCAAATCTTCTGGTGCTAAATCAAGATGCCCATTGCCGGATGCTGTATTCTGTCTACTCTGTGACTTTGATCTAGTGTTGATGGGCAGAGGGCTGAAAATTTTTGTGGTGAAACCAGTTATCGCGCACAATCATGTCGTCGTGCACAAAGCCCTGAGCCAATAACAGGTCAATGACAGCCTTGTCCTTGGCAAGATCATGGCCATTAGCCTCCACGACCATGACGTCGACAGTGACCGCCCTCCAGTCAAAGGTCTCCAGGACAAGGAGCTCTGCGCTCTCGACATCCAAGGACCAGAAATCAATGTGGGTGATGCCAAGCTTTAAGAGGATGCTACTGAGCGGAATGCAGGGAATTGTTAATACTTTTGCGCCCTCATGACTTGCCTTGAACTGCTTCTTGAACTCCTCAGCCATGAATTCAACTATGCCTCCCACCTCAGGAGCGTCGTTAAAGTGGACATCACGGTATTTGTCACAGATGGCAGCATTGACAGTGATGTCATGCGGCCTATTGGCAACCAGCAAAGGGTAGATTGTGGGGTTTGGCTCGATGAGCAGGCCCCTCCATGCCAGAGCCTGCTGAAAGTACAGAGTGTTTGAGATTCGTAGGCCGTCGTGCCCGCCCACCTCCATGTAAAATAGATTCGTCTTATCATGGAAGTAGTGCTCGACGGCGTACTGGTCTTGCAGCTCCTGGCCGTTGAACTCGAAATGCCCCGAAGGTGGCTGCTCATGGAGGCCCCAGTCTGCCTGCAAATAATGCCACTGGGCGAGGGGTCACTGTGCTGGGGCGCAGAATCATCAAGCCCCTCTTACCAGTGGACCTCAAGCTGCAACATGCCAGGCACGAATGTTTGTCTTTCACCAGGACCATGTGCTAACAAATCTCTCGCCGCTTTGATTTGACCCCATAAGAAGGGCCACAAGCATTCCTCGGAATCAGGCAGCTCCTTCACAAATGACAGAGGAAGGTTGCGATAGTGAGTGATTGATGCGTACCTGCTTGCTTGACCACCAGGTGGGAAGATGGACCAGGAAAGCTGCTCGTGGCACCTCCTGCAAGAATGGAGAGGTGCTCAAATCATGCGTGGTTTTTTTGTAAGGGCACACGCAGCACCAACCTCTGATGACAGCAACAGCGTGCAATTGCAGCAGCGAAACGTATGCAACAGTATTCCAAATGTATCTTAGCCGCACACATAATGCCTCCAGTACTGCAGCAGAAGCCTGCCGGACACATGTAGCTGATTCTTTCGTCAGAGCAGGACTTACCGATAGCATCGTATGATTGGTGTCATGGTGATGTAGCATTGACGAAGTATGATCCCGCCCGTGAGTTGGGTCAGTGAGTATAATCGCTAGTACAAGAAAATAAGATAACATATTCGCCAATGCGCTGTACATTGCACATCCGCGAAGCTCTCAACGGTGAGCCCCTGCCGTACTGCCCAAGCTGAACAACTCGATCTTAGAGTCCCCTACATCTCTCGCCCCTTGCCAGGCTGGCCCAGTGGCCAAATCATGCAACTCAGAATGCGTTTCATTCGTATGCAAATTAAAGCTGCATCCTGCCCATCGAAATATGACAGTGCCAAACGGTGGTTTGCTGCCCTCCGTTCCAGCAAAATACAATCGCCTTCTGCCAAGGTGACACTGGAGGCATATTTGGCACGCAATAATGATCAAACGGAGATGTACCGAACCAAGATATCACCTTCCATTGTACAGAGTGTAGAAGTAAAATGGCTCGAAGGAACACGATTGCTGTCAGCAGAACTGCTGGTAGATATTCATAAATTGCTCTGTCCAGGAGGAAGGACACCCTGCAGGAGATATTCCTCGGCCGGGCTGGAACAGTGACACGTGAGGTCTTGAGCCCTGGAGACAGGTGCACACAGAGAGGTGCTGCATTTCTCACCAGCATCTCTGCCCAGATGACTGCTGCACTTCTTGTAGAGCAGCATCTTCATTTCAAGGCAATATCAAACAAGCTGTTTCTCCAGGAAGAAGTAAGATGGGGAAGACGATTCACAATTCTACTGTAAGGTCTCTCTTCTCCCGAGTTTTGTCCCCAGCCTTCTCTTGCATGTCAATGTTGCGCTAACCATTCATTTATATGAAATTCCTCCAGCCCCCAAGTTCATTTGGAGCAGCTTTTCCGCGCCTGGTGAAGCATGTTGATGAGTCTTTCATAGCGGCCTTCACCCGCCTCTACCGGGAAGTGATCCCTCCATCCGGGGAGGTTTTGGATCTCATGTCATCCTGGGTTTCCCATCTGCCTTCTGACCGCTGTTATAGGAGGTGTGCTTCGCATCTATGTTGTCCTCCTCCTGGTACTGCAAGTTGCATTGTCCGGCCCTTCGTGCCGAGTCCTGTGAATTGTCTGGATGACAGCCACCTTGAGTCTCACGAAGGCTAGGCTGGCACCTGTTTATGGCCACAGCTGATTGTGCTCCTTCCACAGTTATGCAGATGCCAGATCGTTGCTCCTGACCCGTGATTCAAATAGACTTCTAGCAATCATTCCACTGACACGCTTGTACTGTCATGCAGCTGCAGAAGAACCCAAGACTAGACAGCTTCTTTGTTAGGGATCTGAACAGAGACCCAAGTGACTGGGCAGCAGCAGATGCTTCTTTTGATGCCGTGCTCTGCTGCGTTAGCGTCCAATACCTTCAGCAG
Organism: Chloroidium sp. JM; assembly: GCA_004335615.1. Classification (NCBI taxonomy): domain Eukaryota; kingdom Viridiplantae; phylum Chlorophyta; class Trebouxiophyceae; order Watanabeales; family Watanabeaceae; genus Chloroidium; species Chloroidium sp. JM. Next base: position 1,318,030 of record QAXI01000436.1, read on the forward strand.
CCAGAGAAAGTGTTTGCCGAGATCTACAGGGTGCTCAAACCTCAAGGTGTGTGCTTCATCACTTTCAGCAATCGGCTCTACACCACCAAAGGTGTGCTCCTCTCCTTTCAGCTTTACGAACGCCACCCACTTGAACTGTCAGGAATGCGCTGGTCTCTAAACCAGTGCTGACTCTCTGTTGTGCAAGGTCATCCACAGGCCCCGCTCATCCTGGAAAGTTGCTCGAAATTAGATTCTGGTGAATAACTGAGCTGATGAATTGTCCTGTTTTGAGGTACAGCTATCAAGGCATGGAGAGACATGGGTAACGATTTTGGGCGCATCCAGCTGGTTAAGCAATACTTCATGTGTATTGATGGTCAAGACCCATTTCCATTCTTCTTCCCAACCGGTGCCACAATGTGCGACATTTGCATGTCCTTAAACAATAATCATTACATGAGTGCTACTGTTTCTTTTCAAGACAATTAGACATTCAGCTTGTTTACTCTGCGCTGGGCTGCAGGTTTCACTCAGCCAGAAGCTTTCAAGGAGGTCTAAAGAAGGTGGCAGAACAAGGGTTTGCAGGACTCCTTGCAAAGGCGCGCAGCCTTGTTCAGCAAGTTCAACAGGATCCATTCTATGCAGTTGTCTCATATAAGGATTCCAAGCCCCCCAAACGCTAACCCTTGTGCTTCTGCATACAACCGCAATTCTGAAATGTATTGATTTGTACTGTGAAACTTGCTTTCGCGCAATTGTTTTCTGGTACTTGTTTGCCTAGAAATGTGGCTCAGCAGGCTAAAGCTACTGCCGTGCATGTTTGTGAAGACACTGGATTGTTAATTATTGAGCCACATGTGCCTGCTCCCATACCAGATCCTACACTACAGGTTTATGTAACAACCATTCATTTTCATTGTACGCCACAAAGATGTCAAATCTAATGGGCGAATTTCAAAACAGCATGGTAGGCTTGCACCATGCGCTGGAACGCATCAGACGCCTTCTTTTCCTGCAGAGAGGATCGAAGCTGTGTTAATTTCAGGGCAATCTAAAGATGCCTTTTCTCATTCTCTGCCACCCAACGATCTTGCCCGAACCTCTATTCCTCAGGACTCGAATTGCTTTGTATTTTGTCACCATGTTGCCTACACTTTTACATTCCCTCGGCATGTTCGCTGACATCCTCATGATTCAGGCAGATGCATCAGCATTCAACATGGGCCAACAAACGCAACTAGCTTGATAAAGCAAGTGGTGAGCTGCTCACCTTGCACTTGTCAGGGTGCAACGCCAGGGTCATGGCGCGGTACTTCTTCTTAACAGCAGTGGCCTCAGTGCCTGGCCGCAGCTGCATCACCTCGAGATCGCTCTTGGCTGCCAGCACGCGCAATACCTCCGCCTGGCTGGCTGCGGTAACCTTGGTGGCTGCCTGGGCCCGCTCCTCCCTGGTCGCCGTGAAGGCCTGCGCCCAAGACACTGACATGTAAATGATACTCTTGTGAGGTTGTGTGCTCGCCGGGCGTGCAGCTACCTGGTTGTGATATAGAACAGGATGTGCTAGCTGTGCAGGTATCGTTTCATCATGGATCTTCCTGAATGCTGATCATATCTCTAAGATTGATTCTGGAGACTTCCTGCTATCAAGTGGGATATGTCCCTGAGACATCGTTTAGAATGCGACATTCAATCCCAAGCGAGGGCAGTTCAATCTGGTCCATCCTACACTGGAAAGAAAATGCTCCTTACTCTTTGGGACGAAAGTTTCCAGACATAGCGTCCATTTCGAATTCAATGGCTAAACACAAATGTAGGCTTTGCAGTGATAAGTAGCTTTCACAGTCATATCTGCATCCAATGTATAATGCGAGTGCACAACCAACCATCATACATGGGTTTTGAACCCTCCAATTAACCCCAGGGATGTTCGGATATCTTAGCCCAAATTTGCATGGCAGTCCTCTATCATTGGCTCATTTCAAAATCATTCTAACAACACATGAACTCCATTCAGACAGGCCAGAATCTTTTCAGCTGAATGCACCAAAAATTGCTGGTTAGAAGACATGTCTTTGCAGGAGGGGATTTTTATCACGTTTCAACGAAGGAAAGTTGCTGGTCATCAAACCCCATACATTGAACTCGAGGGTGATTGCCGAAGTGCGGACATGGGGTTAATTGTTCAAAATGTGGCGCCCTCCTTCTCAAGAATTGGATTACCTCAGCAAAACCAGCATCCAGTCTGGCTTTCCGCTTTTCCCTCTCCTCCTGTCTTCCCCTTTCGGCACTTTCTTTCTCCCTCTCCACCCGTTCTTTTGCAGCTTCCTTTCTCTTTGCCCCCAGCTGCACAGAATGGTCACCATTAGTCTTCAGCATCGTTCAAGCGATTTGATAAACTCTTCCCATCTAGCAACATTCTGATTCGTTGGTCCAAATCAGGAGAAGAGTTGGACCAACGAATCAGAATGTTGCTAGATGCATCGTGGGAGGAAGTTGGGTGCTCAAGCAAGGACATTGTTGTGGAGAAAAACCCCAACCTTGGCAGCTGAAAGTTTCGCCTCTTCTTCAGCAATCTGCCTTCTCAAAACTTCAGCCTCATTTCGGAGTGCTTGCTCCTTCTTTTCTGCTTCACTGGGCTGCTCCCCTGAGCCACTGTTGTCTGTACGCTGGCAATGCCCACCAGCTCGCAGGCCTTCTACCGCATCTCGGTGGCCGGACGATCCATTCTGGACTGTCAACTGTTGGACCAACCTCCCTTGTGCAGCAAGCCGTCTTCGTTTGGCAGCTGGGCCTAGGGAATGCTCGTCTGTTTCTATTGGTTGCTCGATACTGCTTGAAGGGCCGGCGGCTAGTGGCGCATCCAATTCACTTGGCGTTGCAGGCTGAGCAATTTGACACCTCTTCCATACGTTTGTCTTTCCAAGGAGTTTTTGTTGCTGCACTTTGTCAGTGGTGCGCTGTGAAATCGGTCCGTCTCTTTTCCAGACTTTCCCCATTCCACGATTGTGGAAATTCTCGCCTTTATATAGGTGAGGGGGGGCACGGGAAAGTGAGATGTGCGGAAAAGCAAAATGGAAAAAGCCTAAACCCAAAAAGTTTAAAAATTCAAGAAGCTTAATCAACTCAATCCAGAGCAAAATTTATTCTCAGTGTGCCTACATCACCCAACAGTGTACAGGTGGTATCCAGCATTTGCACCTCTGCAAGCCTTTTGGCCCCCAGCTCACCGTTCCTACGCATTTGGTCTGACCCTCTCCTGCTACTCTTCCTTCTCCAGCAGGTCAATACAATCTGGGATTGTTCATCATTGCGTATCAAACCTCCTAAACTCATAGCAGACATCTGCCTCGTGTGATCAAAAATCTTGTGGCATTAAAGGTACACGATTTGGAATTTCGTGCGTCTCAGCTACCCCTGCTTCTACTATTGAGCCGACCACCTGCGGCTCATCCTTGCTGGCCGCGAGAGTCTTTGACACGCTGAATCACATCTTTGACCACGCGGTTGGGGGTAAGAGTGAAGTTCTCCGGAACAGGGATGCCCGTCTTTGGGTGAGTGCCATACTTCTTCAGGTACTGTACCAGAGCTGATCTCTGCAAAAGAGCATGCGTCAGATTTTGTGCATGAAGGAAAATATAACATATGTAACAGGTTTCTGCAACAGCCCTGGCATCCAGATGCGCTTGCAGACAATTTCAAGCTACCTTAGAGATACCAATCTGGTTGCCAAGCGTTTCTTTCGACCCATGGGTTGATGTTGCAATCCTGGAGTGATAATCTTTGATTGGGTACAGTGCAAACCTTCAAGAATTCCCATCGATGAGCTGACGAAATCAACCTCATCAGCAATGTGTGGAAAAGGGTGCGCCAGTGTGGACCAGGACAGCTTATTGCTTACTTCGAAAGTTGTCCCGTCGCTCTCAATGAACACCGGGTCATCCATCAGCTGATTCGTCAGTGGGCAGTTCAAACTGCCTGCCAAACTGGCGTGGCTGCCGCTGGTGGTGGCTCCCAGAGACCCTGCCTGGCTGTTGGCGGTGGCAGCAAGGCTTTTGGCAGTGGCAAATGATGCCACAGAGCTGCTGCTGCGGACGCCTTGGGACTGTGAGGGAGCGGGTCTTGGGAGGCTCACCGGGACCGCCATGGCCCTGTTGCCGTTGCTTCCTGGGCCTGCAAAGGCAGCCCATTCCGGAAATGGCACACAAGCCATACCTGCAGTGCAAGAGCGGGGGCGGAACAGGGTGATAATGGCAATTCAAATGAAACTTCATGACAGCTGTTGCAGATCAAAGCCATCCAGGCTACAGGCAGTGCAAAGACTGCTGTACGACTCCGAGATTACCTCGCAGAATTGTCAGGATTCTCCTTTGCATTTTTTGGAGCTTTCTTAATGCATACGCCGTCAAGTACCTGCAGCCTGTTCCTATCCAGCAGTGCTGGCAATTGTCAAAAGCTATAATTGCAGCAGGTCACCGCAGTATGGCATGCTCTGGGAGGGAGCCTTACTCATAGTGGCTGCGCTGCTGGCACTGCAGCCCTTGACTGCTGGCAGTTTGGGCATGTTGGCACCTGTCAACAAGCTCGACATGCTTTGACCAAAATGCCCGCGGCCGCCCCCGCCAAACCTCTGAACCTCTAGCTCGGGGGCCACCCAGGGCACGCTGTCCATAATTCGGCCGCCTGTCCCCTCTGAGGGTGGGGGAGGAATGGCGGGCAGTCTGGTGGGGGGCACCGGGCCGCGGAACCTGCCCATGGAGGACTCGTCTGTGGCTGAGACATCGCTGGAGGCGCTCATGGCAGAACCGCCCCGGCTGGAGTTGGTTGGGGGGCACTTGTGGTGCCTTGGAGGCTGCCGTAGGCCCCTGAAGCTGCCTACAGAAATTTTGCTGCATCCCCAATTGGCCATGAAGCTGGTAGATGATGCCATGAACTTGACCTCTCGTGGGTCTGTCGTGCCAATTGACATATAAGGCAAGATACTATGCATCACAAAGATATTCTCCTGCTAACCCGTGCGGCATGCATGAACACAAGGACTGCCGTGCCCCACCAGCTGCCGACTTTCGTGCCCAAAGTGCTTTGGAATGCTTGACCCGCCGTCCCATGTATGCACATGTCAAAAGGCGCCAACCAGGAAATCTCTTGCCAACAAGGGATGGCCCTGCTGGCTGCATTCACAGAAGAGAGCAATGCAAGTGATTCAGCAAGAAGGCTCGCCTCTGCCGCCGCCGCTGACCTGCCGGTCATCGTTTCCCTGGGAGGTGTGTTGCAGCCCTGGGCCTTGGCCGTCCCTGGCCACCCTTTGCAGGTGGTTCATGGCCTGGCGTGTCATCCTGGGGAGGTTGGTGGTGAAGTGCACCTCCTCCCGCAGGGACTCGCCATTGAGTAGGGGCAAGGACATCTTGCTGCGCGGCTGCTGCTCCTCCGGCAGCCTCAGAACTGAGGCACAATGACTCTCTCAGCACACGTGCAAGGAGTATCTATCGTCTTTGGAGGTGAAGGCCAGCTGCCAGCATCCTACATCATGAAATCTGGATTGACTGAAGTGCAGCACTTGGCATAACTCCGAGCTGCAGAGAATTGGAGGGCGTGATGATGGCCTAGAGCTATGCTTGGTGCTCTCAGATGCTGCTTGTTGAACCACAACAGGCACAAGCTGCTGGAAGTTGCTGGGACTATGGGTGGTTGGGCACAGTCTGGTTGTTTATGAACGTGGCGCAGGGAGCAGACTGTGGAAAAAGCTGTTTCTGTGTTCAGGGGTTTGTTTACCCTTGATGAGCTCGGTGCGCTCTGAGCGGGGGTGCAGCTTGTCGGTCATGGGGTGCAGCTGCCGCATGCGGCGGTATGCGTGCTCCCTGTTGGAGTGGTTGAGGCTGGCCAGGTGCTGCTGCATCACGGCACGGCCACCGCACCTGAGAGCACAGGTTGATGGCTTGGTAGCACTGAAAATCTCTGCTCGACACGTTTGAGACATTTATCTTACTCGTCTCTTATTTTGCTGCTTCTTCCCAGAACTTTTTTTGGGACAATGGCTTGGAGGGCGTCAATTGTCTTGAGAGGAAGCAAGTATGACAGTGCGAGCAGCTATGGCACTCACCGACGCCCAGCATGTCTGACCACCAAATCTGCAAGACATTGAGCACCGACAAGCCCTGCAGCTGGCTTGGATTGGGTGTTTGTGTGGTCCTTGTTGCTGAAGCCAGGTGGATCGGCTCACTTGATAGCCTTTGGTCGTGACGCAGAGGTCTGTGTAATCTGACACACATGATGATTGAAGGGCAGTGTGTTTCATATGCTAAAAAACCATTCAAGCCTGGACCAGACCTGACGCCGCAGATGCGGCACTCCTGCCCCTCCAGTTCCGTGGGGTCCGTGTGTGACTTCTCGAAGCCCTTCGCATTGGGTACTCTGGCCCCCATCCGCAGATTGCCAGGAAGTGATGAAGCACTTGGGGCATCTGCAGGCAGGGTGAGCATTTGTGGCGAGCCAGCCATGGCGGCTTCTACAGCCAAACAGTCATGGCAGATTCAGGATTAGCTGAGCTTGAGCTTTTCAGCCTGTGTAGTTGCATTGTTCAATTAGACAGCTGCCAAAGCCGAATCTCCAAAATTTACTATCGATTATCTGCAGAGCTCGTAGATGATTTCTGAACTCGTCTCACCCCTTGGCTCCCCCTGGAGATTTCAGCCTGTGCTCCTGCACTGCTTGCACGCTGCTGTGATTGTAATGCGTTGTGATATTGCTTCACATCAACATGCATGAAAGTGAGGGTCCTGAGACAGCATTTGTGTCAAACCGTGCGGCTCTGCGATGCAATCTATACCATCGGGAGCCCACAGACACCGCAGTTGGCAGAATATATAGACCTGAGCCATTCACTTTGGTCGTGGACTTCTTGCGCCTGGGAGCCATTCCTGGCAGCACGTCCAGGTCCAGAATGGGCCCACCGGTCATGGCTGGCTGCTCCAGGGGGTTTTCAGTGAAAGCCACTGGCGCACTTCCGGGGGCCAAAGCAGGGTCGTCGCTCAGGCACATACCTGCGAACATTCACCCTCTCTAGCCTGGCTCAGATGACTTCCTGGTCTTGCCTGAAAGGGCGGTGTGCCCATTATTGCTTTTGGTGTTCAGTGAATTGCCCCCTTGCAGCCAGCCCGAGGTGAGGGGCGGACGCTGGTATTGACAACTCCCCCCCCCCGCCTACCCAAGCGAGCAATCCTGGGAGGTCTGGCTTCGATGTGGACCAAAAACGCACTATCTCCCCCGGTGTATCATCTTGCACAGTAGATGCAGCCTCATCTACGTGAATTACTCTAGTATTCACGGTCTCACACAGCGCGTGATGCAGTCTACACTCCAAGACTCCAAGGTATTTGCTGGCTCTTTCGGAGCTGTGGCACTGTCATGGGGAGGCAATATGGTATCAGCTCCTTGCTGCACCCTGCAACACTGGCCAGAGTATAATGAGCTGGTCTTTCGAACCAAGAAATGGAAACCTCTCAAAAAATTTGGACAGATTTCAGTCACTCATCACCTGCATGTTTTGCACGGCGGCTTTGCGCCAAGATCGCTTGCATGAAGAAGCTCTGCATGCCTTTTCAAAGAGGAGTCTTAATTTGAGAGCAGGTGTCCCTGTCTGTGTTGAGAAGTGGTGGCTGGGAGACTCACATTGCGGAGAGGTGCTGTTTCACAGGGGCCGGTGAGCTATGTGCAGGTGCCTGGTCCTGTACTTCCTGATTTCAGGACAGCTTCTAGAAGCAAATCAAGATGGATCATTCAAACGTCATCACGCCCTTCAGTGTGCATGTATTGAATGTCTCAAGGGCAGGCAAGCAGTGTAGACACAGGATTAGCCACCTGGGTCAAGTGCTTTTGACTTCCTTTGCGAGGTTTAGACTGCACTAAGCATGATTTTGGAAGAAGGGTTCATGTGTTACTCAGCGCGGATCAATGGCAAAGGTTGCATTCACCTAAGCGGTCGTTTTGGCCTCCTTCGGCAGGTGACGCGCAGCATTGCGATCTCTCGCTTTAATGCTCCCAGGTTGTGCCTCGACGGTAATTTCTCCTAGCCGACATGCAATGGGTTTTGCTTGGCTCTTCCCAGATGAAGTCAGCCATTTCAGTCAAGCGGTTTCGCTGCAAGCGTTAAGCGCCCTTGAAGAGAACAGTCGGTGATGATCAATTGCTGTGCGTGAACAAGCCACAATGGTGCTCTTGAACGTCAAGGTAAATCTCCTTTGCTATTATTTGCCAAGTATAATGAAAGCTACATACACTTCAGAAACGCTTCCGTTGCAAGGAATAACTCCAGAACCTTATATCGTCCTGATTCGCTGCAGAAGAGCGAATGCGAGCAATTTCTACTCACCATGCCTGCAGCAGCCTCTATAGAACAAGCAATCCAGCTCTGTGCTGAAGCCAGGAACCTCTATGAACGCTTGGACAGAATGTGCCGCAGTCTTGAGAAAAGGCTAACATGTAGGACAGTCATAACTGGCAAAGTAGTAACGCAGAGGCTGATTCGCCATCCCATCCCGATTGTTCGACATAAAGTCCCAGGGTGGGATAGCGCTGTCTTGCATACCTCACAATCTTGCAGGTCCTGAGGATGGTCTTCAGGCAGTCCCCCAATCTAGCAGCGATGCCCTGAAGGCAGGAAGAGAACTTCTGAGCAAGGTGAATGGTTGCCGATCCACTGTGCTCCCGAGTTGATATGGCTGCAGATGCAAAACTGTCAATCCACATCCATGAAGGTGTCCTAGTGCGACTCGAATGTAATTCACAGGAGCGTGTGGCCCAAAGAACAAGCCTCACCCCAGAGCTTCTGAGGCAGGCAATCTCGAACCTGGAGAACGCCTCAGCAACGGTATTGCAGAGCCCTGGAGAGGCAGGCAATGTTCCATGCACCATTGACGACCAGGCAAGGAACCAGCATTTCTGAGGTTGACTCAAAATGGAATGTAAACGATTGTGCAGTCTGTCCCAACAGCAAGTCCGGACGATTTGGACATTCCCTGATCTTCCAAAGCTGTCCTCCAACCAGCTGATGGAGATGCAGGGCTGCGGCTTGGATCCCGAGACAGCAGACATGTGGTTCGCTGGGAAGAGGATGGAGCACGGTAAGCTGCTGCAGGATTATGTGGGCAAGAATGAGAAGACCACGGCCGTCGTGAAGCTGCAAGAGGCAGGGGGATCAAGGCCAGCACGGGAGCCGGTAGGTAGCTTTTCAGATCAGCATCTCTTTCATATCTATTCTGCAGTATGTTTGCAGGGAGGAAGACTAGAAGAAGGAGCAGACGGTGGGTTTGCAGGTCCAATACCTTGGAGGTGCTCCCATCTATCTGTGCACAGTCAATCGCCTCGACATCATATAGAACTTGGCCTCTCCTTCAGTCCTGCATGAGCGCAACTTAAGCAACTGAGCTGATGGGTCCTAATTGTGATGGCTACCTCTGTGAAGGCTTTGGACGAGGCAGGGAAAAGGGATCTGATGGCCTGGCACTTTGGGAAGGAACAGCAACAGAAGATGCTGGAAGCCGACTCGGAGGAATTCACCACCTCTCTGTGGGCAAGCTCCCTGGCGCTGAAGCAGGAATTGAGTGGCCTCGAGAACATCAGGCTCTCATAGGTAGTCATCGAGACCATTGGAAAGCCTACATTATCCCTCAGCGTCAAAGTCTGCTGATGTGCTTCCTCGTTGATTGATAGATGGCATATGCAAGATCTTTGTCTTTGTTTGTCCATGGGTCACGGCAGCAGTATTGTCTTGCAAATTGGGTGCTTGCATCTCTGTCGAAATCATTTCTGCTGAAGCAAATTTCATGATTTTAATGCGCATACACATGCTGGTGATCTTTAGCTTGCACTTCGCAAGTGGCTCTCAGCAAGGACATACTGCATCAGGGTCAACTGCGTCAAACGTACACATCACTTCAGCACAGCCTCAGATCAACCCTTTCTTAATCTGCCAAGCAGTACTCGGTGCAGAAACAAATTGCAGTAGTACATTGCCTTGTAGATATGCATGTAGAATACAATACTGCACCAGGGCTCCTCAGAAGATGCCTACAAACCTACAGACTTGTGTCTCCTCTGATCTTCAGGAGTAAATAATCACAGTTTCCAGCCATATCAAGCTGATGAAATAGATACTTTAACCAGTGTCAAGGAATTTAGCGGATGATTTCAGATAGATAGCAAGGCAGGAAAGACGTTTGCACGGGGTAGGCTCTTACAGAGTGCACGACTGTGGCTTTGAACACACGAATAGCTCTTGCAGGCATGAGGGACAATTAGGAGAAATGGAGGTCACTGAATCTTGGATTAATGAGCGCAATTAACCCTCTTTGGAGCAGAGGAGGGCTGCTGAGAGCAGGAAGTTATAGTTAGATTTTTGGATCTGAATAATATCTCCCAAAGTGGGAATCCCAACCCGGGCCGGAATAAAGGGCTCCCGTTCCCGGCGAACAGGGCCTTTCAGCAAATGCTAAAAGCTTATCACAAGACCAGTACCTTCAGATGAGACCATATAGCGTTTGGGCACTTCTCTACGACCAACGCAATTTCTCCAGGCACCTGACCGAAGTTACACAGTCCGCACTTTCACTCTGCAGTGAGTCCCACTCTTCGCTGCCCACTGTCGTGCACTGGCGCAAAACAAATGTGTGGAGTAACGCTCTGTGGAGCTGATGAGGCCTGCCGAGAGGCTGCCTCTGGACGTCGAAAGATGTTGTGTTGTGGAAAGTGGAAGCTGAGTTCGATCTGCTCAGCTGCTCCGGCAACTTTGAACTTACCTGAATACTCAAGACCACTTTGATTGCAGGCTTCCGTGAATAAACTCCGACAAGCATGCCCAGCAGTGGCAGCGCAGTGCCCCAGTGCTCCTTCTGTTTGGAGAACTTGGGGACATATGGAGGTCCTGCCACGCTTCCTTGCGGCCACAACTACTGCAGACTGTGCATTGCGTCATCTGCATCGCAGAAAGCTGACCCTGAGTGCCCCCTGTGCCGGGCGCCCTTCCCCAGGGACCTGCAGCTGCACGTCAACACCGAGCTGCGGGATCTGGTCAAGTTTGCCACATCCCTGCACACCGTGGACCAGGATGGATGGGAGACCGTGACAGCAACCAAGGTAACTGCCCCTGCTTGCCTGCAGGTTGATGCTGCGTATGCCAAATGCGTGCAGGGAATCAGCCTCATCGACTTGTTGGTGCTCTAATCATGCAAACGCTTTCATTGCCTGTGGGAAGCTGAACGTTGTCAGTCCAGGGTCTTGGCTCTGATGTCGTTCAGAATAGGTCCAGACCTGGAGAGAGATCTTCGCCAGGGCAATGGGCGTGTTGCTGTCAGGCTGCTCTCCTGCCGCTGAGAATGCAGGCTGCCTTTATGCAGGGTCAGGTGGAGGGTCGGGACGTGGAGCCTGACGTGCGCTTGGTGCCTTCTGCGCCGCCCATGCATGTCTCCCTCAGCACCGTGCTGCAAGGCGGCGGGGATTTGCTGTCGCTGGAGCCTCCCAAGTGGATGCCAGACTCACATGCCCCAGCCTGCAGACTGTGCTCTCAGGACTTCAAGTCCGTCCCAATTTATTGTCTTTGGGAAATATACCGTAAAAACTTCAAAGATTATACCAAAATAATAACTCGAATTCGAGTGGTCAAATTTATCGCACATTAAGAAACAATTAAAATCGCTGATCAACTTTAGTGATTCAATCGAGGAACATCTTAGGATTCCTGCGAATGCATCCAACTCGACACACAATCTCGACCTCAATCATCATCGAATGTTATTTCCCCTTTCCGAATGGTTGCCTTCTTGCTGGTTTTTGCTCTATTCGCGATGTCGAGAAGGTTGGTCTAAAATTAAAGTTGCCTCAGAAAATGATCCTAGTCAAATTCAAAGTCTCAAAAGCGACTGAAATGGTCCAAATGTTGGAAAACTCCTGACGATATTCAATGTGGTTACGGTATATTTGAGCACAGCAATTTGGAAAGGGGGGGAGCGGAAAAGGAGTGCAGAACTTGGCTATAGATAGTATTTCATCGTTGCTTCGGGGAATCCTTCTGGCCTTTTGAATATCCGTGGAGGAGGCACAGATGGCTTGGATATGATGACTGGAAATGTGTTTGGCATCACACCTGCATGGTCTGGCGTGATGACATCCCACCAGGAGTGCAATTTGCGCAATGCATAGCTGGGAGGCAAAGTTCTCGTTTCTTCCGGTATTAGAGTGAAGAGGAGCAAGGCAATGAATGTCCTTAGAGCCATGGCGCTGATGCCATGGACATGCTCACAGGTCTCTGAGGCGGCACCGCCACCACTGCCGGCTGTGTGGCGAGGTGTTCTGCCAGGCCTGCTCTCAGTGCCACCTGCTGCTGCCGCCAAAGTTCCAGCAGCAGCAGCCCCAGAGGGTGTGCCGGCCCTGCGCAGACCTGTTGGAACCTCTGCAGCCCTTCCTAGCCGGTGACTTCGAAGATTCCCGAACTATATTCTGCTGATAAATGAAGACACCACCCCTCCTTCCCCCCTTGAAACCAGGAATTCCGTCTGGTATCCTTTTGCGATACCAGAAGCTCAAACATTTTAGGGAAGGTGATATCATTGAATTTTCAAAACAGATTACTACCAAGCCCACTGACCTCCAAATAGCACATGCACCAGTCCTCTTCAACAATGTCCCAGCCGACTCATACCAACAATCGTAGTAGTTGCAGGATTGTAGGCTCGTTGTGGAGCGCTCAAGTCCTGATCTGGTGTGCAGGCACAATCAGCCAGGCTGTACAGCCCGCAGTGTACGACGTGACGGACTCTACCTCCATGCGCTCCTGGTTCAATCGGCCCATGGCCGGCAGCTTGGAGGCTGACGTTTACAAGGCCACCAACATCGTGCGCGCGTTTGCCAGGATCGGCAACAACCCCCCTGAGCGCCACATCCCCTCCCACATCCTCAAGGAAGCCGCAGGCTTTGCCGTCCTTAGCACCTTGAAGGTGCTGCTGTTCTACAGGAACACCTTTTGAATATTGTTCGCCAGAGTCGTTGCTCAAAATCTGGCTTCTATGCCTGCTCTTCCGGGCGATAGAATCAGAGGAATTCAATTGTTTCAACAAGGTCCTTTGCGTTCAGCGTCCTCCTGCATCCGTATTGGGATTGGAATGGCAGAGCAGAAGCCATCGTTGATCACAGAGCGCCCAACTCAGGGAAATAGGCAATCCCTTCAAAAAGGATGTGCCTCCTGCGGCGTTGATCAGCTTCATGTGCAGGTGGGCATGGGGTGGAGCGGCGTGGTGGGCACCGGGCTGGTGATCGGGCGGAAGGATGGTGCGTGGACAGCCCCATCGGCCATCTCCCTGGCAGGGGTGGGCTGGGGTCTGCAGCTGGGCAGCAGCGTCTCAGACATCCTCATCGTCTTGCGCAACAGGTGCTGTCATCGACATGTCGGTTGTCCACTGTGTCCTACCTGCGATGCGCTTTCGTTGCCAGAAAGCCTCTGCTGTGCAACTGCGCATTCAAGCCCATCCTGGACTTAGATTATAGCAGAAAAAATTTGCAAACTGCAGAAAGCACCAGTGTTCCCCAAATTTTTCGTCGTCATTCATATGTGGAAGAGGTGTTGGAGGGTCTTATAAAAAGTATCTTTCAAATATTGTTTAGCTCCGAGTATAATGATCGAGGCAAATTCGGATTTCAACCACCAAAGGAGTGTCAAATCAAGGGCGTCCCCTCAAACCATTTGTGAGTAACCCTCTGTGCGATGGATCCAAGTTTGACCACAAATGGCGAATTTAATGTTTGCTGGGTGAAGAAACCCCCACTATTGGCTAATGTTGCTGCATTATATGGGATGCAGGCAAGCACTGCAAGCCTTCTGTGGGAAGGTGCATGTTGGGGGTGGAGTTGGGGCCAGCATGGCGGTCGGCCCCCTGGGCAGACAGGCAGAAGCTGCCCTGCGCCTGGGTGCCCAGGGTGGCGCCATGTGCTATTCCTACTCCATGTCATCCGGCATCTTTGCAGGTCAGCACCAACCAAATGGATTCTGTTCGCAAAGCTTCTGTTCGCAAAGCACTGCTTCGAGGCCGACAATCCCAGAATTTTCCCCTGCAAATCTCGCCGGAGGTGTGGACCAATGATAGAGTGGGGCCTGCATGGGACCCCCTGGATCATCAACACAAAGAATTGTCTGCGGGTCTTTTGCCATACTGTTAAGGCCTAATCTACACTTTGGAGAAACGTGCAGAAGACACAGGGTCTCAACCAGGCTGATGCAGGAATATCTATCGAGGGGTCGGTTGTCTCCACTCGCGACCACATCAACCTCGCATTCTATGGCCGCCCCGTCACTGCCAAGCAGCTGCTGGTGGAGGGCAAGTTCCCCTCCCCGATAGCAGCTGCAGCCCTGTACAGCGCCATGGACGACCTGCTTGTGCGAGTGGGAGCTCCAGCGGCCAAGCGGTATGCTGCGTTTCTGTTTCCCATGAAGCTTGGCCAGCACTACCCTGACCAACTCCCGACATCGGCAGATGCTGACGGTGGTAGTGATCACCTCATTGTAAGGAGAGTGCAAGCCAAGAATTCGTAGCTGCAGGCTCAGAGGAGTATCTGTGCGGTTCTTGTACAGGTATGTGGACGCTCCCAAGAAGGTGGTGCCCGCGCCCCCAAACTCTCAGCACGCCCCCAGGCCAAACTGTCAGACCGAGGGGGCAGGTCCTTCCGAGGACCTGGCTGACTCGTTGCACGCCCACCATGTCATCGGTGGCATCCCTGTGGATGGCTTTGTCAGTGACTCAGAGGAGGAGGATATGGGGCTGGGCATGCTGGCAGGAGGGTGAGAAAGCTGTAGCATTGCGGGACTCATGCCTGAAGTCGACTGCACGACGACTTCACCATACTCAGTGCTGGATGCAGAGACTGGCTGGTTGTCTGGGGGCCAATGTCTGCCAAGAACCGAATCGCTGTGTGAGCTGCTAGGAAAGTCATGGTGCAGCTGCTTCTTTGCACCCTTCTGATTACCAGAATGCCATGCAATCCTAGTTGTGTACAAATACATGTCATTTTAGGTTGGTCAGCCGATGCCGTATGGCTTCGCGACTAGCAATGTAGGATATTTACAGTACTGTACATGTTCATGTCAAACAAAAGAAAGGTAGACTGTACTCGATTGTGTATGTCCAATTGAGATGTATATATTCATATACATGTACCATTACCTCCCCCAGTGCCCTTTTTTACAGTAACCTGTTGGTTTCGTCGCGGACTTGAAGGCACAAATGCCAAGTTGTGTATTTTCGTTACAAGAAACTTACAAGAAACTTTCCTGTTGCATCTTAGTTTCATGTCATTGACTCTGATCATTGTCTTTAACTTGACTTCTATTCAGAGAGGTTTCCTCTTCATTGTCGTATCCATGACCCTCAACCCTAAGCAAATCCCTCAGTGACTTTGTCGTTCTTGATGTTGCTAGTCATGGAAGGACATCAATAACTTGAAGCTGAGAAGGAATCTGCATGCGACTCTGCCAACTCTTGCAGAAATGGCAAAGAAGCACAGGTATGCCCAGAAAGTAAAGCAGCAGAGAGCAAACTTTTGTCTTCAGCCTCTTGATGGAAGAGAGAGGTTTTGTAAAAGATTTTTGGCACTGTTAGTAAATGACTCTGAAATTGTCTCACCTCAGTCTGGTGGGCGCCTGAAGAGGCATGTCCACCACAGGCTTGCAGTGCGTCAGGCAAAGGGAGCACAGCACAGGATGGAATTGTCGTGGGGCTCACGAATGGGTGAGCAACCTGCTTCTTCAATGCTGCTATTCAGGTGGAAAGGAAGATTTCCCTTGCCAGCACTACTTGGAAGATTTGCCCATGAAATTGCTGATATGCTCTATCACAAAATCCAAGCAGGCAATTGGACATGAAGCGTAGACTGTGCGGTATTGAGCAAATAATACTATAGCTGCATTCGTGATTTGACCTTCTTGTAACATTGATAGATCTCTTAGCGATCTTGCCGTGATGCATGACTTTAAATATATAGGGACAGATGGACCAACAATATAGGGACAGTGTTGGTCGTAAATGAAATTCCTCATGTGAAAAAAAACGATACTTATGTCATAAATATTCAATTGCAATTGCAATTGAGAGGTGATGAGCTTCTATTCTTGGCTATTATTTGCAATTCAGCGGAAAGGATTTTTTGACAGGCATGAAATTTTTGAGGTTTCTTGCAAGATTGTGATGAGACAAACAAATACATTGGACAAAATGTTGCAGCTGCGGCCTTAGGCACTTGCGGTAGACCGTGTCTGCATTTCAGCCAGTTGTCACTTCCCTAGAGGAGACAGGAGGCGAAAGAGAATTGGTGGAACCATAGAATTCTATTGTTCTCATATGTTACAACAGGGAATTCTTAGGGAATTCTTCTCATAAGAAAATCATGTGCTGCACATTGTTCCCATGGAAGCTCCAGTTTTGATCACTCAAGTGGCTTTGCCAATATACTCTTCTAAGTAAAATCAGATCCGGCTCCTATACCAGCCCCCCCTGCTTAGTGGAGATAAGAAAGGGTAAGAAAATAAACCACATCTATAGCCACTTCAGCTAACGAATGGTCATCATTGGCTCTATCTCAAGTCCACCACTACCTTTCCCACGGATGCGCCAGAAAGCATGTATTCCGTTGCATCCGCAACAGCTTCCAGGCCCACAAATGCCTTGTCATCGATCCACGCTTGCAATGCGCCGCTGTAGTACTGGTTGAACAGCCACTTCTGAGCAAATTTCACCTGGCTGCCATCCTGTACGCCAGTTTTGGGTCATGGCAAGGCGCTGTCAGGGTGCTTTGACAGAACTTCTACAGGAATAAAAATCGCAAAGCTCCTCTCCGTGGTGACTAGAAATTAGCGATACCTTTGGCCATACTTGTCCATGGATGGTTTGGCGGCCGTTATGCAGGGTCTGCCCACCCCACATCAACTCATCTGCAGGCGGCAATTCCCACAAGTGTCCTCGTGGGGTTGCCGCTCCTTCGCTCCTGCCTTTGCCGCTGTCAGCATTCTCCCTGCAGCACTCTCTCTCACATCTTTGCCGCTCACGTCGCTGATACCGAAACCAGCAACAATGTTGACTTTGGGGCGAATAGCACATGACAAGTCGAGGAAATTTGAACAGGACCAACCTGGTGTGCGGGTATTCAGAGATGTAGCCGACGGCAAGTACTTGCCCGTCTGGAGAGAGATTTGACAGCACAGCATCCCGCAGGCGGCCACCCACACCCTCGTAGGCAATGTCTATCTGCTGAGCATATTCCCTGGCCAACACCTCAGCCACATCCTGTGGGATGCTAGACCCTTTCATTTACTTTTTCTTCCATCTCACAGCCACACAAGTAAAGCGAGAAATCACAAGCAAGTCAGAGCCAGATTGGGTGGCAAAAGGATATGCTGAAGCTTTCATGCTTTCAGCACTATTATGGAGGCAGCGCAATTGGCCTTGCTGTGTTCGAGGCATTCATCATTGCACATTTCAATAAGCAACAGATTCAATATAAGAAAGCAGTGAATTCTACACGTATTGATGATATGCATGATCAAATAAACGTTAAAGTCCTCCAAAACACATCGCAATGACTAGCACACAAAACTTTCATGACCCCCATTACAGCATCGCATGTTCTCAATATATCTTCCACTACTGGAATAAAAGCCATTGGTGTGGAAAGTTGAGCACCTCCTCATTGTAGTTGATGATCCGATCAGCTCCCAGGGATTGCAAACGCTTGGCCTTGGCAGCGCTGCCGCAAGTTGCAACGACGTGACAGCCCTTGAGCTTTGCAATTTGGACAGCAAAGTGACCAGTCGCACCAGCTGCTGCCGTGACCAGAACCGTCTTCCCCGCTGATATGGCCCCCTTGAACTGCACGCAGTGCTGAATGCATCTCAGGTGCCGTGCATCAAAGATGTATCTCCCTTGACATGCATACCATGACCAGCATCCCCAAGCATCTGGAATGTTAAATCTGTCGCAGAATACAAAGATTGCAAACTGAGCGTAGAGCATCACCAGGAGTGCAGCCGCTGCGGTTAAGCCAGAGAGTGCCACGGCCACCACGTCAGGCGTAGCCTTACGGACTGGGAAGCATGCTGTGGCCTTCACCACGGCATAGTGGGAGTACCCGGCTCCTGTGGATGCCACTGCTTGGCCGACCTGTTGCCAGCAAGCAGACAATGGATTCTGTTGCCATGTAATTTCAAGTCATCGTGCCAAGCTTGACTTGCATCCTCTTCCAGTGATATCATAGGGATAGTCATAAAATGCAAAAGCTCTTATGAATCTTGATTTGAGGTCGATATGGGAGAACGATGCAATTAAGAATACGTCAATTAGGAAATGAAAGGCATTCTAAAGATGGTCTTATGATCACCATCTATATTTTTACAAGGCACTGACGTGTCAACAAAGACTTGCCACTCCATGACTTGGCCAAAAAGAGGAAAAGCAAATGTATGATCCAGCCCCAGTTGCTTAAGACTCTCGAGGTTGAATTAGTGAGCTGCACGCCACATAAGAACTAGGCACCAACTTGGAAATCACTGACGCCTGGCCCAGTTGCCACCACAATGCCCACTGCTTCTGCACCAAGCGGAAAATTGCTCTTCCCCTTGTTGCCACCAAACCTGCAAATGCACAAGCAATGCTAATGCTGAAAAGTAAGGTGAAAGAGCGCAAAATTTAATAATGCACAAGCAGTTGACAAAATTTCCCTTCTGAAACCCACTTCATTGACGAACTGCGCTCTTCCATCGCCAATATGAGAGATCACTGCTTCACAAGCAGGATTAGCCAGTCTGTATGGTTCAGCTGGGGCAGGCAGCAAATATGAGGCTTGCACTCAGAGCAGCGACCCTTGAAGTCACGTCCCAGAATGTCACACGAGATCATGCTCCAAAGCTTACCAGAATTGTAAGGAACAAAGAGGCTCTGAATTATTTCTCTGTCCAAATGAAAAAATACCCCGACCAAGGAAGACGTACGATAGCTGATACTTGACACAAAATCCATTTGACCATCTTCCATACACTCAGACCCTTCAGCAGAATTTGTGACAGGTACTCACGCATACTCCCCCCGGGCTCTGAACGTTTCACAGCCGCCATTGATGCCAGCAAAAGCTATCTTGACCACCACCTGCGTGGCAAAGTTCTGATTTAGA
Organism: Chloroidium sp. JM; assembly: GCA_004335615.1. Classification (NCBI taxonomy): domain Eukaryota; kingdom Viridiplantae; phylum Chlorophyta; class Trebouxiophyceae; order Watanabeales; family Watanabeaceae; genus Chloroidium; species Chloroidium sp. JM. The sequence continues at coordinate 1,337,206 of QAXI01000436.1, forward strand.
ATGCTGTCTGTTCATCACATTGTTCTTAATTGCTGCATGTTCATCATGTCATAACCTTTGCGGCTGTGACCGTGACCATGATCGGGCTGACAAGCATCACACCAGTCATCCGCCAATTAGTGCAGTGAAGGTGCACCTCTCCGGCTGATGGCTGTGCCAGGCTCTGCTCCTGCACCATTGCCACCTCCCTGAAGCTGCTGCCCGTCTTGGAGGCGACCAGGCGCTTGTATTGGAGGGGCAACTCTTGCTGCGAGGGGTCCATTGCTATTGCGCCAGACGTGGGAGTCGATGAAGATTCAGCAGGAACCTGTGCACATGAGAGGAGGTGGAAAACCCAGCAGACATTGAGGAGTGACACTTAGGAATGCCTCAGTGGTTGTTGCAGTACTGATTGTCCTGCGCAACGCATGCATGTTGTCACACTGCATGTTGAAGGCTTGCCTGAAAGACCTCGGTAATTGGTCTAGAGTGTCTGTTTAACGTATGCGCTGATTCCCAGGGGTGAGCCTGTGCCACCTTGCCCCTGCAAGGAGTCTGAAACCTATGTGTGTCTTGCGGATGCGTGATCAGAGCGGGTGAAAGGAGATACATTGATATCCCTGGGAGGCCAGAGCACTTTAAGATTGCCTCTCACGAAAGACTTGCATGGATTAAATTGAATTGAATTAAATTGGCTTTGGGCAAATTTGCTTGCTGATTTGAAGACCCTACACCCGAATATGTAAAGGTTAAAGCACTTAAGAATTAAGCATTTAAGCATTCTGAGCGAAACTCAACGCCAATCCTTTCGGTACTTGTTTCGCCGATTGTTAGATCAACCAAGGATTGGCTTACAGTAACCCATGCTCATATCAAGCTTGCCGTATTGATGCAGTGTGGCGATGCACTCCTGAGCGAACAAGCGACTCTGCCAAGGTGTATGCATCGTTGCTTATCTCGGCAGAACTGGTTTGCATGAGATTTTAGGTCCAGAGATATTCTTTGGCAAAAATGTCAGATACCAATCTCCAGTCACGCTATTAACATTGTGCGCAGTTGTTTTTTGCTCATCATGCAGATTAAGAAGAAGATGTAGTCCGAGGCATCTGCTGACAAGGGCAGAATGGCAAGTGCAGCAGAAGAAATTTCGGACTCTATCCTGGTGTCTCTTTTTGCTAATCTTGGAGATTAAAAAGAAGATGTCGCCTGAGGCATCTACTGACAAGGGCAGACCTGCACGGGCAGCGGGAATGGCTTCTCCATAATATTGCCAGTACGGCTCTGTGTCCAGAGCGCCACATTACAATATTTGAGAGACATACTGCAATTCGCTACAACTTGTGTGCCTCAAGCATTCTGAAAGACAGGCCTCCTGTGATTTGGAGAGGCTGCATGCCAGCTAATTGTCAGCTGGAAGGCAACTCATTTCCCGTCTGGATGTTTGTGTGAGAGATTAGACTGGTTGTGCTTAGAGAATTTGGAATAGGATATTAACCCAGCGTCTTCTCAATCTGGGCCAGCAGAAGATTGCCAACAGTCTATTTAAGTAGGTCCTTGCTGCCGTATATTACCTGCCTGCTGCAGCCGTGCTCTCAGACCTGGCGGCCTCTTCCATCTAGCTCACTCTCATCAAATCTGCCCTTGCTAAGATGCATTTGACGACATCCTGTCAGCCTGAGCGTATGATCAGACAGATGGGGGGGAAGTGAACAAGAGGGGAGGCTCAGTGATCTGGGGTAGTTCCTTCCTACAGAAGGTTGTTCTGCACGGTTGAGCGGAAATTCACTACAACGTCTTACGTGCAGTGACAGATCTTTCACACCGTGAAAAGCAGAGTCGGTTCAATTCCTCCTGAGAAATTTTCTGAGTGCCTAGCAATCCTCTCCTTAAGTCAGATGCACGATTACCGGCAGCCTCTGGACAGCGCTGGCTCGCCACGGCCTAAAAGAGAGTGCGTTCACGCCCGATTCCAGCAATTCACTGGCGAGGCAGTTGAGGAAACACTCTTCAGGGAAGTGTTGATGCAAGGAGTTTCCTCTTAACGAGCGTGCTTGTCGTGCAAGCTTTTGAAATTACCGTCTTTTGAGCTTGGAACTTTGTCCAGGCAACCTCGCAGGCTAAATTTATTGAGCACTTCACAGTTGTCCAGCTAAGGAACACACTAGGCTAGGCAAAGTCATCACTGGTGTCACAGACTCATGACATTACGACTCTATTGCCTGCTCAGATCTCCGATGCATGCAATGATGCCTACTGGATACAGGCACAGGCCCTCGCGCAAGCGCAAGGAGATGGAGGACGAAGACTATGTTGAGGAAGAAGAGGAGTCGTCTGATGACTCAGAATCAGACTCTGGCTCGGATGGCTACCGCACCAAGCCCAAAAAGCGCCAGGCCCACACAGCCCGCTCAGCAGCAGCGGCATCTGCTGCTGCGGCGGCCAGGAAGCGGGCACAAAACCAGCGATCTCCCGGGGCACAGTCCCACTCACGGTCGCATCAGCCGTCCACCGCTGCATTTGCTAATGCGGACGAGGAGTACACGTACCACGCAAGAAGATTGCAGGTTGGCAAATTGATGTCACAGATGGGCGAAAAAGGAGTGCGGGAGGCTGCATCCTGCATTCTCAAGGGTGCTCAGGTGTCAATTCCAAGGTGTGTTGATTTCACGTTTGTAATCTGCATTGTGGCTGCAAAGCGGAGATTGTGACTAGGTCAGATGCACGTAAGGTAAGAAGTTGACAATCTGCAGACCCGCTATTCGCTTGGGGGGAGAGGATGTGGTGACCCACACCAGCCCCTCCGCTATGTGCCACTGGCATAGCCTCCCAAGAGAACCTCCGGAAAGTCTGCGGCAGGCAAGCACCTCCTCTGGTGACAATAGGAAACTGTCAATGCCTGCAGGAGCATGAGAAGGCTCAAAGATCAGCCATTGCTGCCAAGCATCCTCATCCTGGGATAGAGAGGGACAACCTGCTTCGAAGTCTGCAAGTGCAATTGGAGCGAAAGCTGAGAGAGCTGAGGGCCTGGCACGCCCAGAAGCGAGCCATGGAGGACCATAAGATGCGTGGCAGGGAGGGCTTAGCACCTCAATCGACTCCAATGCACCAGGTGGTTTGATAAATCCTTGTCAGAAAGGGATGTGCAATAATCAAGATAGGGTCCTCCTTCGCCTGATCTCGAAGTGTTTCACACTATCATTCCCATGAATCACTAAGGACACTTCCTTTGTGAGGTCACCTTTTGTGAGTGACGTCACCAATCTTTCGGCTGTTTTGCTCATCTGTGATGCCATTATTTGCATGTTTAAAGGCAGAATGAATCTTCATGGAATCATGCACCAATGTCAGGAGGGAACGTTCGTTTGGGTCAGCAGCTGAGTTGCTGTGCTTGCTGTGCTTCAATTTATTACAAGTCCAAGCAATATGTATGGGATCTTGCGGTGGGGGCTGGAGTCCAGGCAGGGAGATGATTTTTATCAGAAGAGCTCCAAATGTGGCGACAAATGAGCAACAATTTTGCCATGTACCATCTACACTGCTTGAACTAGATTTAAAGGCAATTGTGGAGTAGGGAGGCATGGATGTGAAGCAGCAGTGGACCGTGCAGAAGCAGGACCTGACCCATCTGGCCGCCAGCTTCAGTCTACAGCAAAGAGCCGCCTTCCAGAATATGAGCAGCCAGGAGAAGGTCTGGCAGCCGTTCGCTTGTGTACTTGCCCTTGGGACTCCCTGGGCTGGCTTGCCCTTTCTTAGTGACCATCCCAGTAAGAGGTTTCGATGTTAGGGAACAGTATATTCTCCTCTTCCCTCTCTTCGCCCAGCAAGCAACATCTAGACCCTTGATTGTCTAATGAATTTGCCACCCCATTGCAGAGGGCTTTTTACTCTCCTCTACAACTCGTATGCTGTCATCGTGTCTCCATCCCCAGAGGGGCCTAAATACTCATGCAGATGATCCCAATGCAGTATCAGTATTTGGAGCAGATGCGGCAGACTCAGGACCATGCGCAGAGGCATCAGCAGAATCAATATGGAGACCTTCAAAGGGCAGCGCTCAGCCACCTCAGTCCTGAACACATTCATGCTCTGAGGCAGCAGTCGCCGGTAAACATACTTGTTAAGCACTACAATGATACTTCTCCTATCTTATGCTGATATCCATTCATCGGATCTTAGCATTGATCTGTGCGTTGTCTTTGTTGCGTGTATGCACGTTTGGGTCATTCAGGCGCCCAAGTACGTGCCTTAAATAGTACACCCACACATGCGATCATGACTGAGGTATTCACCAGTCTGGAGGCCAGCCACCAGTGTACAGAGCACAAATTCTGATTCCCACCTGCCAATTGATATGGCTAATGGCCAACAATTGATGGGTCGATGTCCTCAAAGATTTGCACAATGCATTCCAATTGATTGGCCCTCTTGCATTGCGTAATCCATCATATGTCAAAAGTTTCAACGAGCCCCCTAAGTGTCAGCATATTGCTGAATATTTACTTCCAAGATTTTCACACTTGAATTGCAAGCTGTCGCCTGAGAACAATGCCAAAGGAGAACATCTGCTGAAAAGCAACATCTCCCTCACAGCACTGAGAAGCTTTTGGCCCCCTTCTTGGAGTCTTGATTCCCACCAATTAAAAGCCACTCTCAGAGAGCCAGTATTATCTTCACTCGGTCGGATGAAGTAAGTTCATCTGTTGCAATCCAGATTTAGGCTTTCTCTTAAGCTCTCCTGCAAACTGCGAAAGTCAGCCTGAGGCGCTTGCGTCGGTGATATGAGAGTTTGATGGGAACTGTCCCCATCCCCGTAGATATCATTGGAGGTCGATGAGCCGAATTTATTCACTTGTCTGCTTCTTGGGATGGGAAAGATTAGAGTTTCACAGGATATCTGGAAGTATACTTGGCTTGAATTACTGCTGGCAGATGACCCAATGGCCACAAAGCACCACATCTCATGTCCTTTTATAATGTAAATTGTGTTGCCATGCAGTTCAGATATCTCTGAATCTGCAAAACCGAGGATTTCTCGCTTGTTTGACGCCAGAAACGGCATTTGTGAGTGTTTTTCTCATCCTGAATGTGCATTGTTCGGATCCTCCTGATTGACTGCTATAGATTCGCTGTTGATGCGCAAATTGCAAGAGCCCTAAAGGATAATATCTCCAGGTCTCTCACCCCTGCAACTCCATATTGACAGTTTGTGACAATCCAAAAACGTTTTGTAACGGTGCGTACTGCTCATTACATGCATGCCAGTACAAATCTTGACATGCCTGCTACACTAATTTAAAGTTGACATCTCCTCTTACGCGCTATGGGTTTTGCAAGAATCACAGGTTTTTGCCACATCGCAACCTGTATGAAATAGAGGTCGAGACTCTTTGCGCCACATTATCACAAATGTATGTTATTTGCAAATACTGACAGTGCAAAGTCCTGTGTTTTTTCAACAGGATGCAAAACTGCTTGTGAGGACAGGATCTGGCCCTCTCAAAATCAAATTATTGAGGAGTGCAAACATTTAAAATTGTAAATATCTTACAGGTCAAACAACAGGAGACCATCATGAAGCTCACTCAACACTTCGTACACAACCAACAGGTTAGCGTTCTTCTGTGAATTGTCAGAGTCACCAGCCAACCGCTGCTCTGTATGATTCCTTTATGATTGCTGAAAGGCATACTAGGTCCTCGCTGCTTTTGCTGGTCTGCCCTAGCAAACTTTATCCTGGGACAAGTGTATTAATTTTCTGCAATTGCAATCTTCTTGCAGCCATAAGGAGCTATCAAGATATATAACAGAGGCACCGATGGACATGAAACAAGGACAGCCTGCAATGGAAAGCATCTCAATCAGTGCCATCAAGGAGAAAGATCTCATGACCGTGAAGAAGTCGTTCCAATTTTGCAGCCACAACGTGCAAAGTCTGAAGTGAGACGTTGCATTCACGCCATATAGACCAATCGGGCTAATTAGCTGCTTATGTAGCCACACCAACTTCCTAAAAGCACATTCAGGCTCTTCATTGACAAACTTGGCAGCGTGCAGCTGATGTACCAGCATCGGCGCCAGGAGCACTTGGGTTCTAGCAGTGGACAGATGGAAGGGGCTTACGCTGACGTGCCCAGCCAGAGTTCCATCCAGACGCGCACAGGCTTGTTGGGCCCTGTCAGCCCCACCCTGCGTCAAAACTCCATTGGCAGTGGAGCCATAGGAGCGGAGCAGGCCTCCAGTGAGTGTCCCTCACTCCAAATTTGTCCTGATGTCTTGGAGTATTCCACGGGACTCGCTATGACTAATATGTGGTACTTTGAGGGCACAAGGACTGCTGCTTGTACACTTTGTGATTCAATCTTAGAGTTGCACATCCCCTCACAGCAGAATACAATGTCATCGGTGCTTCAAGTGGACTGATACTTTTGCCCGAGGATGGGCAAAACCAATTGCTGAACTCAGCATATTAAAAGCCTGGAAGGCCTTGACGATTCCCAATTGGTTGTCATATGCGCTGTCCTGTCCACACGCCAAGAATGATTGAGACCTGGGAGCAATAGAGAGTATGTACAAGCTGTTCTGCATTTCTTGTATATTGTTGGCCATCAGGGCGGGATGCAAAGCAGACCTTGGAACAAGGATGCTGACCAGCATTTGTTGTGCAGGAGAATGGGGAATCAACCTCCCTAGATCCCAGCATGCTGCTCGCTTCCCCACCATGATCCCCACCAGCCAGGAACGCCAGTATTCTGGCATCCCCTTTGCTGGGCAAACCACCTCTGGGCAGGCCCAGTTGCCCACCTCCGTCGAGGACAGTCCTGGGACTCGTTTCATGGGACAGGACAGCCCCAGGGGCCACTCTCTCTGGCCCACCAGTGGACCAATGCTCATTGTAGCTCCAGCAGGGATGCCGCCAATTGTGCCTGGGTCAAGGACTACTCAAGCCGTGAGCCGCCAAGGAATGCCAGGTGGGGAAGTCAAGACTGTGACGGTCAATGAAGCACAGAATTGGAGAACCTCCAACATGAGCTGTCGTATCACAAGTGGCTGGGTGGGAGTTGGGGGGCAGGTCAACACAGAAGTTGATGCGTTTCTCTATTCTGGGGGCCTGGTGAGGTGCTCAATGCTTCGCATTGATTACACTCTCTGGTTTTCATCTTCATCAATTTCACTTGTAGTATCTACCCGCTTTTCAGTCCCTGCTTCCGTTATACCGGTGTTTGCTGCTCCATGGCTACATATTTGACCAAATTCCATGCTTTGAATCTCAGTGTGATCAATATTCAATGTTCAGTTTCTACTATAAAGTTCAACATTTGCATGGAAGCATTGACAGGATTCAATAAAAAATGCTTACCTCGGCTCTCTATCACTAAACAATGTTGAGCAATTATTCCCCTCTCATTTGATGACATCACTCTTCACTTCATTTCACGGTGAAACCCCAAACAATCACCCATTATTTCCACAATCTTGGGGTGCACGGAGTCATGGTGGCCTCTCCAGTAATGAATCACTCACAGCACGTCAACATCCAATTCAAGGTGGGTAGGTGTTGCAAGCAGACTGCTATTCATGGGAGCAAGTGTGATAATCGGTGTTGTCCAGGCTGACAGGTATCACACTTGCGACCGTATGGATCCAGATGTCTTTGCTCAGAGACTTGTCCATCGTAGAATGCTCAAGTGTTTGAATCTTCTCGAGTCGGATGGGAGTGATGTCAGTTGACAGTAGAAAGATTACAGTCGCAATTGAAACGTAGCATTTCATTGCCTCAAGTAATCAAAGCAATTCTATGGGAAACAGCCTGGAACTGATTGACTACTAAATGGCTTTTCTTCATATGGGATGCAGTAGGAGGACTCATGCAATTTATTGCCCTTCCCACAAGTGTGTGTCATTTGCTGCACTTAGTATGGAATCTGGAGAATCTTCATTGGTCTGAAAGGTGTCCCCTCACTCACCTGCATCTATTTTTAAAAAACAATAATTCAAAATACTGTAGGACCCTAAGCTCAAGACCAAATTCAGAATTTGAGCGAGCTGTCGAGGGTTTTGAAATTTTTACCATACTCTTTTTGATCGCTTTGTTAATTTATTTTCTGAGCAGGTTGAAATCATGAGGAGATGTTCAATTTTAGACCATTCTTTAGGAGGTTGCAGAGAGAGGAACGCCATCTCCAGGTTGCGGAAAGAGTGGAACGCCGCAAAAGATTGCCCAATTGGAAAGGGAATAATTTTCAATGGTGATTGAGGTCGAGAAAGAGTGTCGAGCTGAGCGCTTATACCAGAAGCTCAAGAAATCACCCAATTTAATGGAAGCTAAATTTGAGTGACGAATTTAAAGTTTTGTATGTCTTCGTTAGATTCAACCACCCAATTTCGAATCATTTTGGGTCTAAACATCAATGTCGCGGCGGTAATTGGTCTTTAATTTCAGTGATTCACGAACAGCTCGTTTGGTAAAGAAAGTTGAAGCTATGCTGTACAACCACGGCATCAGCAACCTTTCATTAATAATCTCTAATCTAAATGAATCATCAAAATCTGCCATCCTTACTTCTGAAGGACTGTGTGCAAATAGAAAAATGGTGTCATTTCAAGCTTGACATGCAAGGTTCCTTGGCTTGGCCAGATGAAGATTCAAAGTCCATGTGCGACACACTCCACAAGCCAGATGTTGATCACACTGAACTAGTTGATCACGCGATCCAAAAATGCGAATGTCAAATGCTGACAATATTTTCAAATGCAAGAATGCATGGAAACCCCTGGTGCTCATCCATGCGGCTGGAAATACCCGCCAATTCTATACCATGAAGGCAGGAGGCGGAAAGAAGAACACTTAAATTTGAAATGTGCAGGCCAGTGCATTCCTCCACAAGCAGAAGGTCAGTTGTTGGACTCAGCAGGGCTGAGTCCCGCCGCGGCAGGGGCCGGCCAGCCTTTGGGGCAATCCAGCCACAGCAGCCAGGAGCAGGGGATGAGTCTGTATCCCTCAAATTCTGGCAGGCAGCTCAACCCGGGAGGAAGCATGTCAGGTAGACAATTACAGAGTGGCACAATCCGAGTGGGGCCGATGGCCGGCATTGGCCAGGCGGGAGCTGGGCAGAGGAGGCCCATCTTCTTCCAGCAGGAGAACCTCCAGCAGGAAACTCAAGGGGACCAAGGCAGCACTCCTTGCCAGCCTGTTCCTGCCTCGGAAGCTCAGAAAGGTGTGCTGTGTAGATAGTTTGGTTTATCCTCTCAGCTTTCTTGAGCTTGTTGTTGGCAATGAACTGCTTGTAAACAGCCACAGAAAATGTTTTTTCTAGCCACATCAAATTTGGATGACACATTTGACCACTTTCCAAAAGGCTTATTTAAAAAAACAATATAGAACCCACATGCACCCTTCTCCTGGTCATTATTCATGCGAGTAGACTTGGAAGAAAGTACTATTGGTGGGATCGAGGCCGCTTATTCCCCTGAGAAGATTCACCTTGGATACCTGCAGCCTTTGGCGACCCGGAGCAAGCAGGCAGTGTTGATGAAGGACAACAGGTGTGCACAGACCCCAGCAATGCTCTGTTGGAGGACCATGTGTTCGCAGACCTGGCTGCCAGCTTCCTGTCGCCGGAAGTGTACGGCAATCACCCATCAGAAAGCATCGCCCACCAAGGTATCTCATTCTGTGCGTGGGGGGTTGCCCAGATTTGGATAATTGGACGGGAATGAGAACAAGGAATCAGAGCGAGGAAAACAAGACAAACACCTGCTCATTGTATGATATTAAAGCTGTCCAGATTTAGGAGCAATGACAAAATTTTGTTTCTTTTGATGAGCAGCAAATTCTGTGAGGTGCAGCAAATGAGCAAATCTGGAAACATTTGATTATGTCGATTTTGTCATCTCGCAATGGCCAATTTCACTCTGCTGGAAGTTCTCTTGGAGCAGCAAAGTGCTGGACATAAGTCTGCTGAGCATGGTGGGAGATCGTCTGATAAAAGGCTCCTCCAGGCTTCATGTATGCCTGCTTTTGTTGCTCATTCAGAAACTGCTGGCAGAGGTCTTGACAGACAGCCACCATCTGGAACATCCAGAACGGGCAGTGCCCACCAACACACAGGATATTCGGGGCAGTCAGACTAGACTTGGCCCGACCGCAAGTGCTCCTCTCCCGGCGAAACAGGTCTCCATCTCTCCATGACCCATGTATTGTGCATATGCTCTCAAGTGGGAGGCCTTAATTTCAGGATTATTACTTGCTCGAGTGGATATTTCCTCTTACCCAAAAGCGACGAGTTGCCTACCCTGGAGAAAAGAAGACAGGTGTCCTTGCCATAAAGGGCTTCCCGCAAGGCACATTAATACTTGCAAGATTTAGGACACCATGTCAACAATTTTGTCACTGTTGCCCCATGAAGAAATGCAATCGGATCAGCTAGATTCTGACAAGCAGTGAGTTGATACATCTGAAGGTTGTGATCTGGTGCAATTTTGTAGATTTTGTCAATTTCGAGGGGAGCCCTTTTTGAAAATGAAAGTATGGATGCATTTTGGAGGAACATCTCTTTTCAGCGATAATTCCGACCAAGGAAGAGTCTCCAGTCAAGTGCGTCTGCTGAGATCCTAAAAGATCCCTTGATTTAATGGACGCAAAGATTTTCCAACAACCTTCAATAAATATTTCGCCATTGCTAATTTTGACCACACAAGATCGATATTGTTGGTAAAATCGTTTCCGACGGTACGGTACCAAGAGGAATTAAGGCATGTACATCCATCCCCCGTATGGAAAGCTCGAGTCATTTTTTGTGTGATGATGTCAACACGAAGGCTGCTTGCCTTTCTCGTCTTGACCGCCAGTTGCCAAATGCGAGCAATGAGTGCAGGTCAGCATCAACTCAGATGAAGCTGCGGGTCCCAAAGCCAAGCAGGCTGCCGTTGTGGCCTGTGAAACTGTTGGAGAGGACAAGTCTGCATCCGAGACGCCAGCTGACGAATCGTAATCCACAAGTGTAGGATGTAAATTTGCTGGTCATGGCGGATGAATGGAGCCGCATGCAATGTTCATTCATCCCAATTTTGTACCTTGGGCTTGTAAAGCACCTCCTGGAATTATGGGTGGAGAAAACACCGCTGATAAGCTCATACTCTACATTTTGACGGTCTGCAATAACATCAAATGTTCAGGAGCAGATTATCCTATCAAGAAGCTGAAGCCACGGAATATAGCATAGCTTGCGAAGTCGATTCAAGTTTCAACCACGAATGTTATTCTCTGATCAGGTGTAAAGCTTCAGCCAGTGGTCTGCACCAAATGTACATTGTTTGGGGGCTCAAATTGAAAGCTTCAGCTATTCTTGTCAGTCATGACTGCTGGTGGAGAATCGGAGAGGACATTGCAAATGAGCATTGTAGGGCTGGATTCTGATCACATGGAAATAACAACTCTTGCCAATCTGGTTCCACTTTATGAAATTACAAGAGTTGTAACAGGCATTGTCTGCACAATCACTGTGCTATTCGATTGAAAGGTATTGCACACACAATACTTCAAAACAGAAAGATATGCAACTTGCTGGAAGTCAATACCCATGTATGCAAGTCACATACCCATCTATGCGATCTACAGCTTTTGAATGATGACAGCATTCAGCAAGCCTGCCTCTACGATCGTATGTGAATCATCCGTCAACTGGACTGAGGGGAATGCAGTCATCAATCCATATTGTGCAGTCATGTCTGGCCGAGATGCTGCAATGAATCTACGGATATCGGCAATTGTGTGGCAGTGATTGAACTGAGCCACCTGCAATGAACGACTCGTCATACTCATTCACAATCAAGAAAGTATTCTGTATACATGCATATGCAGTACTGCGCCATGTCTAGTTCAGACAGAGACTGGTCATGCCAAACACTTCACAGGGCACTTCCACCAACTGAAGAGCCCTTCACCCACAAGACATTGAGTCGGGAGCATTCCTCACATATTTCTTACATTGAAGTGGCATAAAATTTGATCACTCCATCAGGTTTGCTTGAATCAACCTTTTTCATGATGTCAGTTAATCCCTACGGTTTGTATGAAACTGAGAACCAGGTGTTTCTTCTGGTTGATGATATCAGCCCTCTTTTCAGTGGACAGGCGTCGACTTGTTCTCCATTGAAAGTTTGGTGTCTCATGTGCACCCATGCCTTTCAATTGTATCTACAGATACATAATTAGGCTTTGAAAGGTTGCAGTGCACAATGACCTATTAATTCGCGGTGAGCAAGCAATTAAAAGAGACAGGGGTCCAATTCATGGTTGAAAGTAGCGCCGCTCACGTTATCACTGAGATGAAAACCATCAACAATTACACACTGCATTTAGGTACGCGAGAGATATTGGGCGATGCTTAAATTGCACTGGTCTGACTGGCAGAGTCATCAATCAAGATGGGCAACTGTGCAAGGTGTAAGGCACCCTTCCAATCTCAACTTGCTGCACTGATCTTTCTCCAGTTCTAGATACTGTAGTAGCAAATGATGTCCTGGGTGAACTGGCATTAGCTACACGTTATGAGAGAAAAGGATAATCACGGAGATGGTTTGTGCAAATGTTCTGTGTGCACAGGGCAATCTCGCTGAGCTTGATGGAGTTGAAGTCTATCTTAATTAAGAAGTGTCTTCGATTTTGGCACTGATCAGACATCACAATGAAGCATTTGTGCCAAGCGCTTTTGTGTTTAGAGAATGCTTCAGCTGGCTTTATCATGGAATGACTCTCTGCGCATGTTTTTGCATTGCAAATACCAACATCGAAGACGGGGATTTGCGTTTTTGGCAACTGCCATTTATTGGGCCCAGCAGTGCAGCTTTCTCGCATTCACGATTACTGTACTGTGACATATAAATTGCGGTCAATTAGCCCCAAGACCCCCCCAAACGTCACATTTGTTTGAAATAGGTAGCATGAATGGTTACATATGATTCCAAGCTACTTGCCTCTCTCCGTAAACTTGCTGAGGCGCCGTGAAATGGAAAATCTGCACCTGATCACCTTGCAAAGAACAGGATCCTCATTTGAGATCTAGAAGAGTAAAAGCGTCGGGAAGGGAAGCTGTAGTGTACGATATGTTGTTGGTGCAGTGATTTGTTTTTGGCCTGGACCGCTTTCCAACTGTGAATTGTGAACTGCGCACTTGGTTTAAAAAATAAACACAGAGCTTTTTTGCCCCACCGTGAATTTTTTTTCCTAAAACCATGAGTAGTTGAAGTTGTTGGTCAAGGGACGGTACCGTGAAGTACACGCCACAGTATGGTACTATGCCATGTTTGCAAAGAATATTCGGAGTAGACATTTTCTTTGGGAGTATTCTTATAGACTTTTTGGAGGTGGAAAGGACCATGAGGAAATAATTGACTGTATTGCTGCTGTATGACTGACCATTCGTGACCCATCTGCAAGTCGAATCTGGATAGTCGTTGTAGGCTGCGAGGAGTCTGCTCCTTCCCAAGATGTCCCAGAAGCTCTAGGTTGCGGCACTGGATTTGCATTCCCGTCTGTCGTGCTGCTGGAAGGTACATCACCTGCGCAATGCTTCTATCATTCAAATATTGACTTCATGTAATTGAACTGTATCACCCACTGGTCTGTTACACCAACCATACCGACCAGCGAGCACTCTCTTCCACAAAACGTTATGGAATTTGCCGATTCTCGACACATCAGAGCCTTTAAAGAATCATTTCCATTTGAAATGAGATCCAAGTTTTGGAAAGCAAGTCCTAAAGCACTGAGTAAGCCAGCCCAAATTCTAGATGTTCAATTTCTTCATGAATCTGTCAGAAACTTGCTCGTTCGCACCCCAAAAATTACCATAGTGCATGTCATGACCTGTGGATTCAGTGGCCAGTGTGGTCATGTTCTTGTTGTTGGAAACACGATTGTTGGAGCCTTTCAAGCATTGTAAAGCACTTTGCACAGACAGGTGGGCTCCACATGGTCAGACTCGAAATAAATGTGAGTGCCAAAGTTGCCACCTTAGGCATGAAAGCAACGGAAGTATCTCTCGAATCATTCAATGATTGCCAGGGCACATTCCATGGCAATTCCTTACCATTGCTGATTAAATTTCCAAAAGCAGGAACGGATGTCACTCACAATCGAGACCTGCCACACAGCTAGAATGAACATGCAATAGAAAAGGCAATCCCGTTTACAATAACCATGTCTACCTGCCAGGGTGCGCCCTCTGCCGGTGAAGGCAATGCTACGAATAGGTGGCTGGTAATCAATTCCATTGCGGACCAGATTGACTGTGACCACAGTTGCAGGATTGCTGGGCAGCAGCTCTGGAGGGGCAGCCCCTCTGCCAATGGCCTCCAGAAACGCCCGATTAGCTGGATCTTGCATACTGCGGGGCTCGCCTGCACAAGGTGGATCCAAATGCCATCGTTGTAAAGCTGGAGCAAATGGACAATATGAGATCACGCGCTGCCTGCAATCTTATCAACATCGCACAAAATTCGAGTCTTGCAATTTAAAATGTGGACAGTTCCCGCAATACCATGCACTATGTCAGATCAATTTGAGATGCAAAAGGGGCTCTTTATATTGACCAGATGCAGGAAACGTGCCCCTTCATCACACTAGAGTGGCAATTGTGACGCTCATCTAATGATCTGCAGCGTGGAACGAAACACTTTGCAGGTGGCTGATCAATTGTATGCACCAAAGACATTGAAGGTAAATCAAGGTGCCCTACATATTGTTTCTGTGTTTTGCATCTCGGTACAAGCCACTTGTCGCAAGAATTGCCTGGTGTTCCAAGTTGTGTACAAACGGTAGACTTAAAGCCAATTTGAATTACTCAGAAGTATGCTTGATTTAAAGCTCTTGCTTGGACCTTCAGCATCGCCAAAACAAACCCTTCCAAGTGGAGGGCTTGGGCAATTTTTTGCAGCATTGCACTCTGCTTGCAGAGAAATATATGTCATTCTAGATTCATTTATGCCTGAAAGTTTGGGTGAGAGCCGTTAAAAGCTGACGTATCACAGGAAATTTTGGCATGCGTTCTCAACTCTGAAACCCCACAACTGCTTTTTCGGAAATATACAATAAAATAAAAATATTGAGGAATGGCATGGTGCATAAACTCCGTTCTCTGTGTGCTGAATTCAGTAATGCTGAAAGTACATGTTGAAAACCTCACACACTGCTGCACTTTATTTCTCTCGGTTCATTTTGGTGATGTGGCACAGTGCCATGAATATTGACAAAGGACTGACCATCATTGACAGTGAAGACCTGATTGCCCCAGAATGTGATAGTATGGACAAGAGGCCTGTCTGAATCTCCAGACAATTCCTCCTGTGGTCTTGTCTCCGCATTGCCGCTAGACCCTTCGTCCTGCACCACTCCAATTCAGCACAGGCTCCGCCTCCACTGGAACAGGACCAAACATGTGCAATGCCACCGCAGAGTAATATGCCAGGCAGGGCATCTGCAAATTCAGAGCAAGAGAAAGTAAGTGTTCAAAATTGGTCAGATCCTGAACTTTTTTGTTTCCAACATCTACACGCAAAGGAGGAGTGCTTGAAATATCACCCCCAGCTTGCGCGCCCGCCCAGAGAAAGCAGGCTGCCCTTTGGGCTGCTCCAAATCCTCAGGATCGCCCATTTGAGCCCCAGCCTTCTTCAGCTGCTCAAAATAGCTATCAACACCACTCTTCTTACCGTCGCCGCCTTTCACGACCTGTGCACAAATGGTGGAATTCACATGTGTCTTCCTTACAATGCATTAAGAATCAAAGAAGGGCCCCCATTGCTGCATCATGCTTGCAAACTTGCTTCAGTAAGAATCGAAGATTCCCTGGAGATGATATGGCAGCATTGCGTGCATCTGAATGGGATTTGCTTAACTATGCAATGCAAAAACGAATGATGTTTCTTTCCTTCTCTGAAATTCTCTTTCGTACCACAGATGCATGGATGTTTCAAGATACATATTTAGATCGCATCAGCCACTCATGCGCAGGATCAAGTTTGACCAGTGATAAAGGAGTATGGTAGACAAGCCAAACTGCCCCAGAGCATCTGGTCTCTTCAGATGAAGCTGTTGGTGTCATTGCAGCACAGTCTCTAGGTCTGGTCCTCAAGTGACTGATATATGTGCATGTAGGATGAATTGCTGGATAAAAGGCTTTCAGGCAGTATGGGAGTCATCAAATGGTACAGGAAACCAGAGGTGAAAGAAAGCTGTAACGGCTTTACCAATGGGGAGGCTTGTAGAAATCTCGTCATTGCTTAGGAAGGCCCTCCATATACCCCTCGTCATCATTACTTTATAGGGGAGGAGCTGACAGACCTCACCATCCCACTTTTTTCGCCTCCTGCGTAATACTCGTTGCTGTCATCCTCCTCGGACTCGTCATCGCTCTTGCCCAGGTCAGCCAATCCCCTGATCTTGCGTGTTGCCGGCTCTGTTGGCTTCTGGCTTTTTGCTCTTTGTGCAGCAGCAATATCTCGACCTGGACAGTAGCACTGTCGCTGTAATGCTTACACTGCAAGATAAATAAACATGCCGGTGCACAACACTCATAATCGAAGGTGTGCATGGGAGCGCTTCCCATCCCTGAACTCTTTGTGAATCGACACAAATTCAACAAAGCTGATTGCACTGTCTCCAAAAGCAGCACACTTTTGCTACCGCAACAACAATGATGTATAGACCATGACTAACGAGCTGTTGGGAGATTTCCAGGCTAAAGACCAATTCTGTACGTACTGATCCTTAGCCAAACCATAAGCAACTAAATTTGGCATGCGGACACCTCAAATTCTTAATCAGTTCGCGCAAAATTAACTCTGGGAGGCTCACAGAGACCGCGATTCTGACAATCGATAATAACTTTAGACTGTTCTCGGACAAAGAGAAATGAGTTTCAACAGGGCAAATAATGCAGCGGACAAGGCCAAGACGGATGGGCATTACAGTGCTTTTGCTGTGATTGAATGACTGAGCCTTACGGGTTGGGGATGCGGACAGTCTGAATCAAATTGGTTTGGCATGCGGCTGGCAATGCGGACAGATGTTAATATTTGCCCTTCGGACAGCCCAAATATGATAAACTTGGAAACTGGTTTTAACTGTGGGAAGGAAATGGGTCAAAATGATATTCAAATTTGTGGACTGTAATGTTGACTAGCTCCACACTTCAATCCTGAGGCAACTTAAATCCAGACTACTGACAAGGCACCCACATCACTGCGCTGGAATGGAGACAATTCTTCTCGATTCTGCATCAGTCAGGGCTAAGACTGAGTGTCAGATCAACCGCTTTTGTTGATAATTACATAAAGCCTTTCAATTGAGAAATTTGAGATTGACCACCAAGATCAGCTGATTTTCATTCTCCATCTTGTGAAGAACTCCACTCAAAATATATTTGTGGTCATTTATTACTGTAGTATGCAGTTGAGCAGGTGTATAGATACAAATAAAGATACTAAAATTCTGTTTTCCTACACAAAAACAACAAATATCCAGCAACAAAGCATTAGTGTGAGCTATGGCGGTGTAGAAATGCGTAGTAGAACTCCGTGGGAGGCCAAAGGCTGTCTGTGGGTAAAGTTCTCCTTGTGGTGGTATTCAATTCCAGCATCACGCATGATGCCAAAGATATGGTTCACAGATCCCTTTTTTCTGAGCAGGACAATGAGGGAAATTTGTGTGGCTCTCAAGCTACCCTGAGAGGTAGCCAAAAATCTACAGTGACTCTTGAGAGGTGGTGCAGGAAGCCAACATACATAATGGAGAGGGCAAGAAACGGTTCCTTGGCCCCACCCCCCTCTCAGGATTCTAGTACTGACCATGAGGCACTACTTGGAGAAGTATAGAACCAATTAAACAACCAAAGCAAGCCTGGGCATTGACCATCCACTGCGCCCAAGGCCTGTATTTGGATAGGGCCAGCAAGCGGCTTGAGGAGAGCAGTTTGGCTGCATGAAAAGGCAGACCTGTATAAGGTTTGTGGCCCTGGCTAAAGTTTCAGGCTCTCACGCATGCTCCTCACCAATTTCAACGCTAAGTACCTGACGAATTCTACACCAGGTGTCGGTCAGAGGAATTGTATTGTAAATGTCGGGACATGGGACCGTGTGTCGACTGAGTATACAATATTGAAATGGCATGAAGGAAATGGATCATTGAATGGAGCTTGCAAACCACCTATTTATGCTCACCAAAGCTCTTTTGCCTACTGACCATTGTCTGTTATTAAACTGTTTGAAGATATTCCTACCCACCAGGAATCTGTTTTGCCTCATCAAATCATACAGTCTTGCTAGCTCATATCTGCATTTCTGGAGGCCTCTCTTCCTCCAAATAGCAGGCAATAAGCTGTCTATTGACCTGTAAATGGCGTCACCTTGTTGGGAAGGACTCGGACCCCTGTCTTTGCTGGGGTCCTGTTGGACCTCTCCGGCTGCATCACGAGCAATAAAGTACATGTCCACAGCAGCTTCCACACCTGTGATCCAAGTACTAAATTTGGCCTTGCCCCAATATATGCTCGTTGATGAAAGTTTTCTAGATGCAAACGCGGATCTTGCAGTTCAAGCTTCAGTCGACCAGTCTTTCTTGATGTGCTTTCTGAGCTAGCACTTACAGCAGCTCTTCCTTTCCCTTTCAAAAGATCAACAAACTAGTGCTCACCTCCTGCTTGCTCCAGGTACTGTGCGGCTACCTCTCTTGTAGCGCTCGTTATTGACACAAATTGGGCGATGCTATCGTTGTCACTCATTGTACGCAATGCTGCCAAAATTAATATTGACTCTGCGCGAAGTTCGCCTCACTGTTCTTATCGATCTTTTGAATGATAATTATAGAAGAAGAAGAAGAAATAATTACATCTTCCAGCCACATCAGGCTGATTAGATGGACACGTTGACCAGTGTCAAGGAACACAGTGAATAACGCAGACTAAGCGATGCAGAACACGCTCATGCTTGGGACAGGCTCTAGGTCTGGCAGAGTGCACCACCACAGGTCTTGAGCCAAACACACACAAGGCCACCACAGGGACAATGAGCAGGAGACAGGGGTTCTCAAACAAGCCCACAAACATCCCCACAGTGCACACTGACCCTCCTGGAGTCCCCTCAAGACCAGCCGCCATTAGAATGGGTATCCAACCAGACAGCCGAGCAATTGACGACCCGGCATTTAGGATGGGCGACGACTGACCCCAAGGGCAGGAGGTATAGGCAACCATTGGGAAAACTCAGGGCAAGCCAAGGGTCATGTGCCGGCCACATAAATACAGCAAAGTGCGTGAGCCACAAACACAGCACAGGCGACCAGCTGCCACATAAAGCGGACCATAGAAACGGGTTGCAGGTGTGAACAACGTTGAATACTGCCCTCTGAGGGGAGCCAGCGAGCGCCGGGCACTCAAACACCACATGGTATTCGTCACAAACAGATTGTGAAGCACACTTGACACAAACCCTCTGAGCCCAAGGGGGAGGATGGGGTCTAGTACGGCGGCCCGTATCAATGGGGAGGCCACTGCAGCCAGCACGGAAATGGAAGAACAGGCGCAAATCTCAGAAGGGTAGGGGTAAACGAATGAGGGGGACCTGTGTCCTCACCCAAGTGGGCTTCTGGACCCACCTAGTTTTTCTGCAGACCATCACGCCCTCAGATGGGCTTGTCCTGGGGTCTAAATTATCCTCACTCGGTGAAATGTGGAAGATCGCCGGGCAGCCAGCAAACACCAAATAAGTAGAGGTTCAACCCCCTGGAACTCATCTAAGTGGAGTGAAAGGGTGTACCCCACCGCAGCTAAGGAAGTGACTAGGGAGCTGGCCCTATTATGTGTACCTAGTAGAGCCTGGGCAATGGAATCAAGAGCAACCCGGCGAAAGAGTGACGTAGGGGGCAGCCCAGCTAGGTTGACCGATTGCCAGGTTCACCGCTCAAGGTTACTTCCGTCAGGGGGAGTATATCCCCTCCCCCAGATGTCTGGCTCATCACCACAGAGGTATGATTTAGTCTGGGGGACATTTTGTTTCCTAATCCTAATCACCCTCCAACTCCGCGACTTCTGCAGCCAGTGCTGCCTGTGCCGGGTCTGCCAGCTGCTGTCCCTGCCTCTGCAGCACTGCCGGCCGCGGCTTCCCCTCCGCCCTGGCCAGGACACAGCGCAGCATGTTCCTGGCCGCGTTGACATCGCGATTCCACACCTGCAGTGCCCATCAGGAAGTTTTTGTTCCTTGCTGAATTGCTTTTCTGGCGTGAGAATGACAAGGGGTGTCTCCCTCTTTACTGTCAACACCCATATGTGATTTGCAATCTTCTTCTGGGAGAGATCTTGCTGTTCACGTTCCTGACTCCAGATCTGGCAGAGCAGAATGCCAAGGAAGTGTTCATGCACAAGATTTGCTGCATAGGGCATGACCAATCAAAGCTTCCAAGGCAAAGAGTTCTGGAGCGTCTGAGCAGGCTGGCAGAACTTACCACTGAACAATGTGGGCACACTTTCAGTGGGTATGGACGCTCTGTCTTGCAGTCAGCATGGCCATGCGGCAACCAGTTGTAACAGAACCGCTGCAGGGGCTGGTCACATCCGGCGTAGTCGGTGGAGTTGAAGGCAGAGGAGCAGCGGCGGGAGGTATTGTTCTCGTCCACCAGTACCACGCGTGCGTGTGGCCTGAGCTTTCTGATGAGCTCCCTGTTTGGCCCCTTGCAACTGCACGACAATGAGCTTGTTTGGATCCTTCTTGCATGGTCCTGTTTTGTCTTCTGATGGAGAATTTGTGTCTATAGCACAGAAGCGCTGAAACCACCCAAGCTGCACATGGTTGGCTTCAAGCTTCCAAGCACCTGTGAGGCTTGGCAGCAGGTTTTTCTTGATTGGGATTCCGCTTTTCCATCAGATTCTTTGCCGATTTCCAACAGGGCAATGCCTGTGGTTGGTGGAAGGTCTAATACAGGGACCCCTGGTAGGACTGAAACGTAGTTCGAAGGCGGTGGTAGTGCTTCCTTGGCTGTGGCTCAGGTCACCAAGCAGTACTTTGGCCCGCCTGGGTCTCATCAAGCAAGAAC
>QAXI01000436.1:1362421-1388332 GCA_004335615.1 Chloroidium sp. JM
CGTGTGGCTTCTCCTGGAGACATCAAAGGTTGGTGAAATTCTCCCACTAAAGGGGTCCGTGGCAAGATCGAAGGATGTGCCACAATGTTCTCAAGTCCGCAATGCTCTTGCAGGAGGATGAGTGGCACAAGTTCTAGTGTCTGGAATCATAAAAAAAATCCAAATGGATTTCCATATAAGATCAAGATGCACCTTGACCTTCCTCTCCGTGACAGGCAGCAGGTCTTGGTGGTTGGCTCGAGCACTGTTGAGGAGATCCTGCAGCTGCTCCTCCAGGTTGTCGGCGACATTGGCTGCATTCGCAACACCAAAGCTGTCCACCTCCTGGTCCCTCATGATGGCCAGGCAGAGCTGGGAGGTCAACCTCCCCAACAGGCGCTTTCCAACTTGCGGGCACCGATCTGCAATCTGCAAAAAAACCCTTGCAGGATCAGAGACGAGACACGTCACTTGCAGTCACTTTCTTTGCAGGTACTTCTTGTGTGTGCTTGCAAATCTGCCTTTTCTAATGCCGGTCAGCGGTTGCAGAAGCTGTCACCAAGGCAGAGTGCATTTGAAATTAGGCACTAGCGAGAAAGACTCGTGCAGCATGCTTTGATGCATTGGGATTTTTGTAGTGAGGTGGCAGGAGGGATGTGCGGCAGACCTGCGCACGGCACCATTTCTACAGCCTGGGCTGGAAGTTCATCCACACGTCGTTGTAGAAGGAGACCATGAGAACCTGAGCCAGGTGCTTGTTCAGGTGCGAGCGGTATCGCCTGTCGGGGATGGGGGTGCCCTGGGCACGGAACCCTGGCTGACCTGGCTGCCCGCAGTACATTGTCCGCACCTGCTGCATGGCCACTGGCAGATCTGCAGACCCCTCCTGGGCACCCAGCCTGCACTAGCCCATCGAGCGTTAGCAGACAGGATGCGCGAATGTTTCCATCCTGCCCTTGCTCGCAGCAACTGATCTGCCCAGCCTTTATAAGGTATTCGTGCACAGCTTGTGATCACGTATTTTCCTGATATGTACTTTTCCAGGTGCATGCCATTGCAACCTCCGCAGACACTCACAAATATTTCTGAAATGGGAGAATTGCTGCAGTAAACACTCGAGACTCATGCCGGTCAAGGATAAGGTTCACGGGAGCAGCACAGAGGATTCACCTGGTGACCGCAGATACAATTTGGACAAAGAACGTCTGGTTCCAGGGGCCAGTGTGGGCGTCTGGGTGGGTGCACACATGCAGCACGTACAGGGCCAGCAGGAGGGAGGCTTCCACGGACGCATGCGTCCAGTAATGGGAGGCCTCATCCAGGCACACCTTCAGTCCCGCGGAAGTACAAAAGGAGCTGCAAGGGACGAAGACAATAGTCAGTTTGCTTGCTGGCTTCAAGCACATGTCCACGGTAATTTTAAAAACAATTTTTAAGCCATGGAATTTTGGTGGAGTCTCTCTTCTTGGCCCCAAAAGATTTCCTCCTCCACCTTGGAGATTTGGGGCTGTGCATGCCAGCACAGACAGTCCTAGAGTAGTTGTAATTTCTGAACCATCTTTTATCCTCACATCCTTCAACATCCTCTGTGATTAGCACAAGCAAATCCATGTGGGAAGATGGAGCTTACTTCAGGCCCGCCTTGACCGTGAAGTCCTCAAACTCATGCTGAGGAGGGGCTGTGGCCTGGTCAGGCTTCGCGCGACTGGGCCTTGCAGCT
Source organism: Chloroidium sp. JM (assembly GCA_004335615.1). Classification (NCBI taxonomy): domain Eukaryota; kingdom Viridiplantae; phylum Chlorophyta; class Trebouxiophyceae; order Watanabeales; family Watanabeaceae; genus Chloroidium; species Chloroidium sp. JM. The sequence continues at coordinate 1,364,121 of QAXI01000436.1, forward strand.
TCAGGCTGCCTTCCCTTCCCTCTTCCCTGAGAGGCTTGCACACCTGCCCTCTTCCCATCGCCTATTTTCCTGAGCTTCGCAGACCTAAGAGGGTGACTTGGATGAGCGAACGTACGAGTGCCTAGTCCTAGTGTACACCCGAAAAATCGGCTACCCGACATCGAACACAAAGCTTAAGCAGGCAGGACGGCACATAACAGCTCGCGATGAATGGACAGCGCGGTCTAGAACTCTGAAATGTAGATGTGCGTGAATTGCAGAGAAGGGCACTAGAGGGATTGTTGACCGTGCGATGCAACCTAGGGAGCGTTCAATATCACCTCCAAAGGCAGTCTGTGTGAGGGCGCAACGATGAACTGTGAACGAATCTGTTGCGGCTTGCATTATCAGCGACTCCCTTGGATCCAAGGAACGTTTCTTGGACGGGTCGACTTTCAGAATTTAAATTGAAAAGTACATGGAACTTGTCGTGTTGTGCACGCGTCCGTGTCGGGAATTTGATTGTGATCAATTCATTCTCTCTCGCGGCGTTAGGAACTGAATTTGCAGCCCTTTCACTGCATATTCTCGGCACTTGAATAACGTCAAAAGTAAAATTATCAGTGAGCTACTTCCCAGAATGATTGGAAAATAAATTCCCCCACATTTTTAGTGCAGAGCACATCCTTGGGAATCATGTTGTCTATACTCTGCTGACAAAGCTGGCAAGATACTGAGTTTTAGAACAGTTATAATGGTGTCCCAATCAAATGACATTGATGTGTGTGGGCGCCCTGAGGGAGTGTTTTTTCAGAGCATTTTTATCATACAGTACATTTCTGAGCTTGCAAATTGTATATATTTGACAAATTTTCTGGAGCGACATCCAGCCTCTGCATCATCCCTGTTGTGACCAGCCATTTGGGAAGTCATTTGGCGCTGGAACCCTTTTGCACATCAGCTCCCCATGCATCCCTGCTGACATTCTACTTCGTGACGAGGCTATGGCCTTTCCCGTGTTGTGTTGTGAGGCGCCAAACAAAGCCAAACAGCCTTCCACTTGTGCTGCACAGGGAGCAGGAGGTGGAAATTCGAGGTAGAAATGTCAAAGCCTTTCAATTGGTGCTTTTTTGGAGCCATCAATTTGTAAGTCAGGTCAGAGTGGGAACTCATCCGTTTCAAGCTCTTTGCTGAAGCATTGCGCTTCCCATGAGCAGTGGAGGGCTGTGCTCAGACCTGCTGGGGCCCCATATACTTTGACGGGTCCAGGAGTGGGCGATATCGTAGTTGAGCTCCTCAAGGCGATGGGGTTGAATCATGACGCATAAGAGCAGAGGAATTTTGGACAACGTTTTGCAACAAGCCAGAATCTGGGAACTAGATTGCACATCACAGGGGTTTGATGAAAGTCACTGTTCCTCAAGTTGCTCTGGTGGTGGTGGTGAAAGCCTTCCAGAAAGCTGAGTTCATGTGGGGTCGTTGAGCTTCTCGTGATTTTGCTTCCGAGATTACAGGGAGTCAGAGGAGGAACAAGTTGCTCAGACCATGGTGGGGATGCCAAGGCATCCCCAGCTGATCAACTGGAGCTGCATCCAACAAAACAATCAAATGAAAGGCTTTGAAAAGGTTTCTGCTTCAAATAGGGCGGCACAGGGCAACGTCAAGCAGAACTGTCCTCACCAGGAGTGAAGTGAAGTGAATTGAACAAATGATATCTTGTGTTTATCTTTTGAAATTTTAACTCTCTTTGGAAAACATATAAAATTTACATTATAATCTTATACATGCATGTCCCTATTTTCTTGTGTCCTTGTCATTTTGGTGGTTTTTTTTGAATTTTTTAAATTAAACAAATCGTTTAATTTTGTACAGTCCTTAGCAAAAGTTCAGGACCACTTTTTGGTCTCTTTGAGCAGAGCGATCGTATCTTCGCAAGTACTTGATCTCAAACTTTGATCGACTAAGATTGGCAAGTCGATGACTTCGGCTTTCCTTGCATGTCTCAACTTAAATGGGAAATGGCCTCTGCCGGAATTGCGAGCTCATCCAAAGATCCCCAAAGGAAGGTGGTACAGTACTAAAGGATGAATGGGAGACTGTTCGGAAAGCTATGCTCAGTGCTATATTGTTAAAGTAATGAAAACGCAAAGTAATCCCCTAATTTTCATTGAGCAACTCAACAATGTCTGGAATGTCAGTAAGCAATTAATGCAGATGCAGATGGCACGTCGATACACTATCTATGCGCCAGGAAAACCCACTTGATTCACACCACCAGCAACATGCAGGCAGGGTGTCACGTGGGGCGCTTTTTTGGCACAACAAATCTGTCCACCACTTTGACATCCGTACCCTCCGAGTCCATCTTGTCAGGATCTGGTCGCTGCAGGGCAGAGGGCACGGGTATCCAGCGCGATGGCACCTTGGCCTTGTGCGCTGGACCGTTCCTCAGCCCCGCACCACCTGATTGTCGCCACCTCCGGTCTTCCTGCCACTCATTAGGCACCTGCAGCCAAAGTATCACAAGTTCTCAAGCCTCTTCACCATCGACCTGGGACCAAACGAAGCCTGTAATAATGCGCTCAGTTTGCTGCTGCAGTACATGTTGCCCATATCTTCCACAATCACAGCCTTATCAAAGTACTGCACATGTCTCAAGCCTGGTACTGGTGCATGAAGAAGCCATTTTCCTGCATAGAATTCATAAAATCGCCATTGTACTGCAAAAAAAAAAAACACCATCCAAGCATTGTGTTCCTACACTTCAGGAGGCAGCTATTACCTGATCCATTGCCAATGCATAGATGACCAGGTCTCCGTTCTGGGTGAGGTGGATCCTAGAAAAGCCTTTGTAATGGGGGATCCTGAGGGCACTGAAGGCCTCATCATAGTGGCAGTGGAACACGTTGACAGCCACGTACAGATAGCAGCCAAACAAGAAGCCCACAGCTGGAGTTGCCAGCAACCAGAAATAACTGAGCATGCCAGCATAGTACCCCATAGCCTGCATTGATGAGGGAGCGTCAGATAAAAGTAATAGGTTCAGAGTTTGGAATGACAAGGATGTCCCCTATCAGGAGAAGGCGACCCTTTCTTGGGAACGCTGCAGCTTTGGGGACAGAAAGCCTTTCAAGAGCATACCCTGTAGTGTATTATGGATAATAGCTCTGCATGTGGAAAAAAATGAGCTAGGGCAATCTTGCTGAAGGGCTCAGATAAATGACTGCCAATGTCGAGAGTGGCCTCATCTCTCGATTGCTGGGAGATTTCTTCACCAATATGAATAAGGATTCAAGCTCCAGGAATATTTGGATTCCTGCCTGGTGCTCCCTCATTCGTATCGCTCAACAATGAATAGTCAGTCTCCTTCCTCAACTTTTCCTCGATTTTCTCTCATTATCCAAGAAAGGCTGCGAAATATTAGACAATCTTTTTAGGCTGTGGTTGCCCATTGCAGAGACCCCAATCCCTCTGCAATGGGAGAGAAATGATGACCTTCTATGAAAGCTCTTTAAGAAGGGATGATGCAGCGCGGCATAATTCCGAGCTTGCAATCGTGATGGGTCCATGTTCCTACTTTCTGTGGTGAGCGGTGGGACTGGCCTGGACCCTGGTGATGGACGTGGAACCGTCAGCCCCACACAGCAGGCTGCGCGTCACAGCAATGCTCTCTGGCACATCAAAGACTGCCATTGCGAGTTTCAGGCAGTTGGGGTACAAGCCCAGGCTCCAGTTGGCCACCATCCGGCGCAGACCCATGGGGTCTGGGAAGTGGGTGTTTTCAAACCCCTGGTACCAGCGATACAGGGAGTGGTAACCCTCTGATCCCAGCGACTCATACCTGCAGCGCACAGCCAGCAGGGTGTAAGCTGTGCATGCTGATGATACAGTGGAGGTCCCTGAGGAAGCAGTCCTGCATTTCCAATAGGGACGATCAGCATCCCCCCATGTTCAATATAGCAAGACAACCATGGGCTGCCTTGTAGATTTGATGACAATAAGATTCATTAGTTTACCCCTGGCGAGTGGAAACGAAATGGCATCCCCACGGACCCCACCATGCCCCGACCTTCCCTGGCAGCATTCGTCCCAACCAAGCAATTTGGCAGCTCAATTTCATTGGCATCAAGGCGCCTCCTTCACCTGATACAGGTCTCTACTCCCAGCTCGAGCAGAATGACAGAGAAGATAGCAGCTGTCACATGCAGCCCGGCATGGATGCCGGCAAACACCAGCTGGGTGGTCAGACCTCCTGTCCGGCCTCTGTTCCACACACAGCTCAATGTATAGTGCTCTATGACATTGATTGTTCTACAGCGTGCTGCAGGGAAGAGGATTGTCCTCAAGAGGGTTCCTCGCAGAAATGGGTTGTTTTTCCCTATATGCTTCGGAACAAGTCACTGCACAGTACTGCTTGATACTCGGCACCTGACCTTCACCTTCCAATGCCGTAATAAGTCATGGGAAAGAACTAGATATGAGCAAGTCAGAACACCGTTCCACAACAGCTCTTGCCCCATCATCAGATCCTGGATCCCGCCTGACGGACAGGAGGTTGGAGGGAGGATGTAAATGTTACGCAAGCATAACATGAAAATCATAACAAAAAGGAAAATTGAGTGCAAATCAAAATCAGGCGTGATACAAGAACACAGACTGACTACAATTGCACATCAGCTGTGTCGACAGTTCAGCAACAACAAAGTCTGCAAACGAGGATGACATCCACACCTGACTGCCAGTGCCTCCCAGAAGGGCAGACGAGCAGCTAGGACGGAGGGCCCTGGCACAGCACCGATGCCCCCTGATTTGGCAAAGGCAAAGGTGAGCATGAAGAACGCTATGAGGGCAAAAAGCGAGAGTCGAGACTCCAGCATGATGGCCGAGAACGCCTCCCCTGCAGCCAGCAGGAAGCGGGCAAAAGCCACCTCTGGGGACTCAGCGTCCAGGATGGCTGCAATATTGTTGCAGCGCGGTAGCACGCTCACCTGCAACCATCTTGCAGGCTCACACCTTCTGGTTGGTCCATGGCAGGTTTGCAAATTAACGGATGCAGTTGGTTTGGCCAGGGTGGTGTTCAACAGCCATTCTCAGCCATTGCTAGGACGCACCGACCACAATTTCAGAGTCGAAGACATATCAGGATTGCTTGGCTGAGTGCCAGAAATTGCATTCACAGCGATGTTTGTGTATGCTGTCAAGGGTAGATAAGGCCAAGGATGGCATCGGATACATAGCTGCCGGAGGCGCTGAGATTTGGCGAGGTCAAATTCTTCATGCCATACATTACACCACTACTTTCTAACTGACTGTACTGCAGATTTTGATCTCCCAGTAAGCCTTTTGCATAGATACAAGAAAGGACATGCGAATTGAAGGTTATTTGGATGCACCAAGTGCACCTTCTTACCAAACAAGCAGTATAGCCCTGAGCAGAAGCGTCGATACCTCACGAAAGTGCAGAGGGCCATACCACAATTAGGAAGTAGATCCCGCCCCCAATGAAATCAAAGCGGGTGTTCTTCAGGCGGAAGAGATGCAGATTTTGCTCTCCCAGCTTCATGCTCCTCTCGGCAGAGGGGTAGGCAGCTGTGCACCTGAACTCGCCTCCCCCACCAGGCTGGCTGGCTGAGACATCATCCAGCTTCCCCACCAATGCCTCTCCTGTCACGGGGCATAGATAAGATTGGAAAGCATGGTGGGGATGGTATTGTGACATTACACAAGTCGAGCACGACAAGTTACGCTGGACGAGATGCATGAGCACTTACTCGTCCTCTGTGGAATGTATCTCTGTCCCAAGTTACCACTCAATCTTAATCTCTGCAACATCCCTAATCTTTTTCAACAAAAGCGTGCCTTGCTCTTGTATGGGAGGGTGGAAGATGATGAAAGATGAAAGCCTTCCAGAAAGGAAGAAAGTCAAGTTCACACCCTGAAACTCATTCTTCCGAGCACAGCCCCAGAACCTCACCTGTGAAACTGCCTCTGCGGGAATTCCTGGAGGCTGGCGATGCACCGCGAGAACCCCCCTTGGGCGAGCCCCCATGCGGAGATGACCCCTTGGGCAATCGCCCCCTTGGCGACGAAGCTCCCCGCAAGAAGACGTCGTTGTCAGCCGGCTCGGGAATGGAGGCAAAGCGTGCGGAGGTGAAGACATGGGTGGGGTGCAGAAAGGCACCCCCCAGGCCGTTCACCACCAGGTGCTCCGGATCAAAGGGGTGGAGGTTGGACTGCCCTGGAGGCTGGTTCGGCGGCAGCCCTGCAAGTGAGTCAGTCATCCTGAGCGTGCCCGGCAGAGTAATTTTGGCTTAGAGCAGAGTCGGGCCTGCTACACACATGCCCTGTCTAGGGGCTGGTACATCGAATGCAGAAAATATGGAATAATAGCCGAGGGATCGCCAATTCAGGCTGCATGTACCTCCACTCGACGAAGCAAAACAGCTTGTCCATATCCTAAACATTATGGCAACAATTTGCACAATCCTCAAAGGGCTTTTGGGGTTCCAGGAGGGGAAGGGGGGAGAAATCAACCGCTGGTGGTCGCGTTCTCAGAGTTGCCCAGGCTGTCGACCATGGAGGCGGCAGATGCGCTGCGGCTCAGACCCCTCAAGGAGGCTTTCGACAGGACAGGCCTGGCAGCAGCTGGGGCGCCCGCAGAGGTGGCATGCACGTCCAAGCCGGCCTGTCGCACATCTTGCATGGCTATTACTCCTTCAATGCCTTGCTGTGTTTAAAGGAATCAAGTATTCTGACTGATTTGCTGGGGGGACTGGAGGGTAATAACGCAGCTTTGGGTTGCGCCCTCTGTCTGAACACCTTCATGTTCCCAGACAGGGTATTTCTGGGATATCCTTCAAGCCCAATCCGGCTGAACAATGAAGAATCGCAATCAGCCTCCCTATCATGAGGCACAGGCCAACCATGAATGCTGTCCAGCAGACTCTTTGTAACAAGCCCTGGCCACAGCGTCTCTGCCAACGTCACTTCATGCAGTGCCTTTTGATGACCGCCCACATTCAGAATGAGGAGCTCTACGTGCAGCTTCTTCAGGGCCTCCTCAGTGACAGCTTTCCACGGCCCACACGCGTCGTTGGCAGAGGCAGGAGTCTCCGGGGCGTAGGACACCCTGCCGTCCTCTGGGGGGGCCTCCGTCGGCTGCGGCCTGCCAGACTCTGCCTTTGGGGGGCGAGATATGCTGATTTCAGGCTTGGGTGGTGCAGGCTGGAACGAGTGCCGCATGTAGAAGTGCAAATCACCTGCACACTCGAGAGGTTTCCAAGTCACCAGTCGTGTGGTTGTCAATAACGGGACTACAAATGCACGCAGGATGTGGAAAGGCTGTAGTCTTTGGACCTTTGCAATGCCTCCGCGGAAGTGTTGGGTGCTTACTGGTGAGGAGGTGTGCTGCAGTGCAGGGCAAAAGCAGCAAGTTCTCATCCAATATGAAAAGTTGCAGCCGATCACCAAGCATCTAATTGCGCCCACAGCAATCACCTTGCCTGGAATTGCCACTCCTAAATCGCCACATACATTCAATTCAAGAAGGAAAATCCAAGACCACAGATATTGTGATTCGTCAAGTGAATCCACAGTGCTGATGTCTGATCCCCAACCCCAATTTGGTGGAAGATACGACTCCGCAATCTATACAGACATTTCTACAATCCACCCAGCTGCACAAGCAGCTGACACGTCCGGAGAACATACCCAAAGCAAAGATGGATGAGGGTCGAAAAGTAATAAGTAGTAGCGAAAGGTCACAAGCACTGAAATTGCAACGAAAATGCCGTGTGACTGGTATCCTTGCATCCCAAGAAGAGACGAAGCATGTGGAGAAGTTTTCTGGGACACAGAAGGTGGATTGACTGCACACCTGCCAGGTGCACGCGCGCTCGCCCCCTGAGGTGTCCCCTGACCAGCTGCCTGAGATTGTGGGTGGCCGCTTCCTCCCAGAACCAGTCCATGAGCCAGCGCGGCTGGTGCGTCACCAAGATCACCTGGTCCTCTGGGCCCATCCTCTCCTCAGCTATCCGGGCAAAGTACCTGGGCCAGGTGGCACAGCATGACCAATCAGGGTCTCCTTCCGCTGGAGGGATGAAGGAGGAGCCAGGCTCTTCGAATTCGTTCCATTAACCCAAACAAAGGTTCCTGAGATACTCAATCCCTAACACGTTGTCAATCCACGCTTGTGTCAGCAAGCTCTTTCAGATTTCACACCTGATCGAAGGACTCCACAAATCCTGCAGAAAGAAGCAGCCCAATTTTCTTGGCAATAGCATTGGTTTAAGACTATCGTGGAGAGTCTTGTAAGACGATTGAAAAAACTGTCATATAATGGTGGGAAGCACACTTTGGACGTGCTTTGCAGCATACACTCCCATACAGGGGTTGTTCCCTCTTCCTTGACTGAGGCCAAATGGAGCTTGCCTGCACTGGCACATGTCGATGTCGTCCACCAGCGCCAGGTCCAGCCCGAACAGCCACCACCCATGCGGCAAATGCAGTGCAAAGTAGCTGTTCTCCTGCAATTGAGAAGCCGTAGCGCTCATGACAGCAATCCTGAAGGTAATAGTTCCTAGCATTGCCGCCAATTAGTGAGGCTATGATGTCACAATGACATCTCCAGACTCATGCCCACACAGATATGCATGCAATCCTCGTCGTTGTGGAGGACCTCCCACTGCTGGCGGGGGCAAGAGAACTGCAAGCAGATCTGAGCAGGCATTCAGCCTGTGGGTTTGTGATATATAAGATGTCAAATTGACTTCAGTAAGCAAATATGGAAAGACAGAGAACAGGGGTGGCACCCTCTCCGCGCTGTAAATTGCGAGGGAAAACTTGGTAAGTCGCTGGCGAAAATATGGATTTGGTTGGTTTGGATGAATTGACTGCACACCTGGGGGAGCAGGTAGCCGCCCAGCCAGCCCTTGTGCTGGATGTGGCGCTGGAAGGTTTCCAGCCCATCAATCCAGTCGTGGTTGCCTGGAATGGCAAAGCAGGTGGGGCCATCATACTGCTTCAGCGCCTGGGCCGCTGCACACGCCCTGTGATGCTGCCAGCCTTCAGACCCGGTGCTGAAGGTGCTCATGCTCCGAAATTGAAACTCCAAGGGACATGCACATCAAGTACGCCAAAAGGCCACCGTAGTCTGCAAATCTCATTGTGACATTGACTGCGGCATTGGCATCCCGCTTGTTCTCGTGCCAGCACAGGCATGGTAACACTCTCCAGAATGATGCAGCTGAAGGAGTAGCAGGGCAGGTGTTCATCAGGACACAGCGACCTGCGAAAGTCAGTACCAACAGCGCCTCTGGCCTCTTGTAGGCGCTTTGCAACCTAGCAGAGACTCACATAATCTCTGCACCAGACACCCAAAAGACCACATACAAGTGTCAGCGTCAACCTCTTAAGATGCCAGATTCCTCTCAGAAACAGGCAGAGCATGGAGCAGGCAGCTGCCCTGGCTTCAATCGACAGCATGGCTGTGGACGTTGGGCACCTGCAGGTGGGTAAGCTGGGGTGCAGGCCTCCTGCGGGCTCGGCATGGGAGGAGCAGGTGGCTCCTCCCCCTGGACACGGCTGCGCCAGGGAGGCAGGCATGGGCAGGTCGGGCTTGGTCACCACCAGGCGGCCGGAGTGCACATGGGGGGGCGGGGGCAGCGCTGCCTCGTACGGCCGGAAGAAGCGGGTCTCGTAGGTCTCGTTGGAGGGGTTGGGGTAAGCCAGGTCACCACCTATGACCATGATCTGCACGGCACGACAGTGGTCGAGAGGCAGCTTCAGGACAGTACCTTGAGGTTTCTGAGGTCAGGTACACCCGCATAGTTCATAATTTCTATGACCTGAAAGCAATGTGCCCGCTGCATCAGATGAAGATCACGCCACAAACGTTGCCATCCCAAAACGAAAGAAATTGACACTGATGCTGCGTACCACAGACTGTGAGTAACTATAAATCTCTGACTTCAGCAGAGCCATATTTTGGTAGGCAGTATCATCTCCTCTTGACGTTACCCCTCAGTGGCCACTTTAAACAGTCAACTAAAAGAAAAGCCTCCTACCAGGTAGAGGATTTGCTGCAAAATCTGATTTTGTTGCCCAGGCAGCTTTTCACTATTGAGAGAAAGTCTCTTATGCGATGGTTACTTGAGGGAGGTTATACTGTCCAGGAGATCACTGACAACCCAGCAACACTTGGTCCGCAACTCTTGCTAGATGTGATTTTCTCTGTTGGAGGCGAAATTCTTACATCAGCTCGGGGGAGCGCAATGGAAGTTGAACCACTGCCGCTCTTCAGCTGCTTTCCCTTGGCGTCCTTGCCGGCAAAGGTGGCTTGGGTCTCAGGCTTTGGAGAATCCAAGCCTGAGGAGCTGTCACTGTGGTAAGCTTCGCCTCGATCCGGGGCCTGGCTGAACGCCGACTTCTGCTGCTCGTTGTTTGTCTCACCGTCTGCACCACAGACTTCAGCAACCTGGTGCTGCAAAAGCGGAGCACCCCTTGCGTCAGCTTGTATGGTGTGCATCTCACTAAAGATAGGTGGCCAGAAGTCTGAGAGCAGATCTATCTCTTGTATGAAAGCAAAGCTGACTCTTGGCTGCAGGCACATGCGCGGTGGTGGAAATTTCAAGGCAATAGAATCTGAACAAAAGTTGAAGTTCTGACGTACGTCTACGCTGTGAAAAATAGTAAAACCACAGTCAACAGCTTTGCAGAGGAGGTTCTATTCGCTCCACCAAGATTGCACCCACTATGCTCATCGACGTACGACAAGACATTGATAAGGCAAACAAGAAACTTTAGGGCTATCCATACAGCATGAAAATGGGAGGCAACACAGTCCACCTGCACGCAGACTGAAATTCTCAATCAAAATCCATCACCGCAACTTCAAAGGAAGGAAGGGGTGGGGGGTGAATGACCGGCATGGTCAGTGTCTGCCAGGTTGGCAGGCAGGGTGGCCAGCAGAGTGGGTGCTGCCATGCAGCAGGCCACGGCATATGTGGCGTCCCCGCCATCCCCAATGTCTGCCACAAAGTCCAGCCAGATGGAGTCTCGCTCTGCTAGATGCTCAAACGTGAATCCATCCCCCTCCATGGGTGGCTGCGCCCCAGCCCCTGGAGGTGCGGCCGCAGTAGCTGCCTGCACAGGAGCACCTCAATTAGACTGCTGCGAGGTGGAGATTGCATTCCTGCAGCTAGCTTTTTGGAAATATTGCAGCTAAATTTGCATCAGTTCCACACCAGCCTAAGGTTGAGCGGAATTAGCCAGTGATCAATCGCAACTGGTAAGCACACATCTGTGCCAGTACTGATCAGCCAACAGATTTCTGATGAAAAATGCTTACGCATGTGCCTTGACTGTAAGGCTTTCTACTTTTGACAGTGACACCCACGTAATCCTTCTTTATTCCAATATCTTGCAGGTGAATTGGACACTGCAGCACTGGACAGGGGAAGATATTGGGAAGATGGGTGAGAACCTGCATCTGGCGAGCATCGTAGCGCCCCAAAAACAGTTTGACGCTAATCATGAGATCAAACATGGTGCGGTACATGTCGGCAGACGTGCCAGAGTACCACGGGAACATGGGCAAGAAGTCAGGCTTCTCTTCAGAGACCTCCTCCTCCTCCTCCAATTCGCGGCTGCAGAACGAAGGACGTCAATCTCATTCTGTGAGCATTGTGCCAGAATGTTCTCATTTCTCAACTGATGTCCCTCATTTGGATGAGCAATATGTCATCTCCATACATGCCATATCCATGTGTCATCCTCTCCATCAACCTCTACAGAGGGAGGCTGTCTCTCCACGGTTGCAGTCAATGGAGGAAAGGCTCGCTTGAAGATCAGGCTCCTGCTCCCTGTAGCCCTAGCATGACAGTAATCTTCCTGCAACTGCACTCGGACTAGCTTCCTTGAGAATCAAAAAACATATATTTACAGCAAGCGACACTAATCCTTGAAGCTCCTGTCAAGTCACGGCCAGCATGTGGGCTGCACAATAGGCTCACAATGTGTCAGGCCTGGTCTTGATGGGCTTCAGGTGCTGCTCCCAATGTGACTTGGGCTGGAGGGGGGGCAGGCTGACGCTGCTCCTGCCCAGGGGCCCCAGGTTGAGGTTGGACTGGCTCAGCACGCCCGACATGTTCCTGAGCAGGGCACCCATGGGGTTGGCAGAGTGGGAACGCCACATCATCTGCACAACAAGGAGACCTTGATTCGAATTTGGAAGACATGTACAAGCGGGGAGTGGACTGCTGCAACCTGGGAGCGTTGTGGTACATGCAGGGGCTCTCAGACTCCCTTATGAATGATCTCCAGCAGACAAAAAGGCTCCTCTCCATAAGTGAATTGAGATGCCAGCTTTGTACTTGCTTCGGGGAAGCATGCAAACAATGGCTTGTCTCCTCAATTATTTGCTGTGGTAATAAGGAAAAAGAGGTCTTTTGTAACAATCCCAGCCGGTTGTCCTGGGATTCCAGCCCCTCAGTCGCCCTTCGGAATCAGGGGGGAGGAAAGGGAAGGGAGGGGACTGCACATCCAGGCTGGGCCTCATGGGTGAGGCGGGGGTGGACCCTCTCAGATCCATGCTGCTCCTCCTCAGCACCCTCCTGCTGGCCCCCTGGCCGCGCCTGCGGCGCTGCCTGAGATCTGTGGTGTGCGTCGCCCGCAGCAGGCTGGCCGCCGAGTAGTCTGCCAGGCTGTTGACTGCAATGTACACAACAAGCTCAGCTGGACATGCAGGCTCGTATGGCCTTGGATTAGCACACCACTCCGCATTGGATACTCTAATTTTGCCGCACTTTGAATCCTGCAAATGCCATCCAAGACATCTGCTGGCATTCTGCAAGAGACCGTGACCTTGATCTCTTTTACCAATTTTTTGCCGACAAAATCCATACTTTCAGGCTGCCTGCGGCAGCTTGGCATCACACTCACTCTGACAACCCAGCCCTGCTCATGTTTGGACATCGATGTATGGCATCCAGAATGGATGGAAGCAGTAAGTATGGATCGTCCAGCAGCTGCCAAATTTGAGAGTCTGGAGGAGCAGCAACCTAGGTACATGAGGACCAGGGTGATCCAGACGGTATAGACGGGCGAGATGGCGTCAGCAGCGGGGAAGCCGATCAGCCCCAGCCCGTCAAAGGGGATGTCTACAGACAGCGACTCTACCAGGCCCTTGTCCTTCGAGCTAGCAGCCTCCCCTGCACCGGAAAACTCAGGTAATCTTATTTCTGCTGTGTGTGGGCATCCGAAAGCGATGTTGGCATTAGCTTCTGCGGCAGGCTGCGATGCCAGCGCCATGAAATGTGCAACCAAAATGTGCCCGGAGTATGGCAGCATCATTCAGTGGTAATCATTCAGGTTACTGTGCGGAGATGTATTCAGGTCGTGCAGGTCCTGAGAACTACCTGATTTTGCAATTTCCAATCATAAATGGACTGTTGAATGCAGGTGGGAGAGGGAACAGGATGGGGCACACCAAAGATGACCCAGCCAGTGAAGCTGGGGTGCTGGCTGAGGCGGACAGGGTGCAGCCACTTGCTGCACACGGTGTGCCGGAATTCCCCTGCAGGGATCTTGGTGCCAGCATTGCCGCAGAAGCCGTAGTATGTGCTGCAGCCAGAAGCCATTGTCTGAATATTTTGATAATTCTGGATGAAGAAAAAGTTGTATCCGTTTATCTGTTATCATTCAAAAAGGCATAGTGATGAAACCGTAACCACATTAAAGAGTAGACCAAAAAATAGCTCAAAATCGAGAGGTCAATTTTAGTGCACATTTAAAAACCTTAAAATTCGCTGGTCAACTTCAGCGTCTATTCAATCAAGGGATTGCTCAGGATTCCTGCGAATGCATTCAGCTTGACGCACATCCTCGACCTTGATTATCGCCGAAAATTATTCCCCATCCGCATGAAGAACTTCTTGGGGCGTTTCACTTTATTTGCAACCTCGGGAAGAATGGTCCAAATTTTAAGATTGAAAAGCGATTAAAATTTATGGTCCAAATTTTGGAAAACCCGTGACAGCTTGTTCAAATTTCAAATCTGGTCTTTATTGTGGTTACGGCATCAAATTATTAATACTTGGCCAATATATAATGTATTTAAGGTTATCGCACAAATACACAGTAGCAGTACTGCATGCTATTATTGCATTGCAGTTCTCGGTGAATGTGCTGTGCGACATCTTTTGCTATCTTCGGGGCATGCCAGATGGCCCTCAAGCAAACCAAAGCAAAACCACTGTCATAGAAAGACTGAGAGTGTTCACGTCGAACACCTACATCTCCTCGTGAGTGTTCCCCAGCCACCATATGCTCCTGTTTGGAAGGAGGGTCCCGAGGATTGACATTTCCTTAGGTAGGCAACATACACTTCTTTGGCCTCACCCAAACAAATTTATTCTCCGATAAATTCATACGAAGAGTCAAGGATGTCAAACTCTGGACTTCCCATACCATGCCTGGTCCCCCCCACCACACAAGAGTGGATCTTATGTCGCCAGAAGTGTACAAGTCACATAAGCTGGAGCCAGTTTTCTTCAATTGTTTTCTGTTCATGATCGATCAACGCGGTCTACCTGCAGGCCATGGCAAGGTTGAAGGAGTTGAGAGCCACAATGGACCACATCTCATGCGCGCGGTAGCTGGGGTGGTACAGGCTGGGGGCTATCAGCTTGAAAAACACAGCGATGGCATGCACGGCATGCACCACGCCTAGCACCTGCATTGGAACACTCTTGGTGTGCAGCCTCCAGGAACTGTGGACCACCCTTTTGCCTGACTCATGTGCTTAGCAACAATGCTCCTCTCTACAAGCATGAAGAAGGCCTTCCCTTTCCCCAATGGGAGAAGAAAAGAAAATCACAATGGCAACATGTTCCAGTGCTGTTCTCCAAACCTCGTGGGTTAGACACTTGCAAAGGATGGCATCGTTCCAAGTGCACATTTCCATGTATCACTGTGGGGAGGCAGACTGTCTTCAGCCAGGTAGCTCACCAGCAACGAAAACAGAAAGACGGTGAGAAGCAGGGACAGGTCTGTCTTGAAGTCAATTCCCAGGGAGGCAAAGCTGGGCAGGTGCAGGAAGATGGCGCCGCACAACCAGGCAATGTACACTGATGTGAAGTTGATGTAGCCACTGCATGTGGTCACACACTCACTAGCATCCCATTCCAAAATCGCAGGCAGCTTGGCCTGCAAAGCCTTCCGAGAAAGGCCACCCCTCACAGGACAAGTGCTGTCCCAATTTGAAGCATCTCAATTCCCGCTCTTAGGTTTTGCCACGTACAGGTGTGCAGTGCCCCCAGCAGTCCAGATTGTAAGTGTGCAGTTCTAGCAATTTGTGTTGTTCTGTATGGCAATTTTTGCCTCCAGACATGCCGACAAGGTGGCCACATTCCAAAAGCTGCTGCTGACATCCTACTCAAGCTGTGCCGCCCCTCATGTCTTGTATGAGTTTTGGTGCTTCGCTCACGCTGTGGACTGGACATCATGGTCAAATAGGGCAAGCATGGCAGTGAAACATGTCAGGGTTCTCTGGTATCCCGTAAATGCTTACTTGGAAGCAGATCCCAGCTGCCTCCTGATGAGAGGTCTCAAGTAGAGATACGCGAAAAGGCACACCGCACCTGCAAGACATCCCAATATTGCATTCAACGCCATCATTTCTTGGGAGCAAGCTTCCTGTTGAGACCTCAATTCAGGAATAGCCTCACCATACAGGTAAAACCACTTCCTGTTGAGCTCATACTTGGAGAGGATGCCCTGCACATCGCAGCAGTGATATATTCCCCTAGTTATCGCTAGTTCTCATCACAGATTTTGTCACGAGCTTCAGAAACGACGGTGGCATCTCTTGGAAAGCAGTGTTTGCCAATACTTTACCTGGCAACTGTTGTAGAAGAGCGCTGCGACAGCAAACACAGCTACTAGATACACCGATATTGATGTATGGTGAAACGAAGAAACAGAGGATATTCTATTCGCTTCAGCCATGGTGCCTCTGCTTTCGTCAACCAGGTAGGGATTTATTCATTGTCGAGGTGATTTTCTCCATCGTTACAACCCCTGCAACTGGTTGCTCGATTAATTGCAATCTCGTGGCCCCACGACAAACTTGCAATTGCAAGTTGGGTATGCCCATTTCTGAAATTCTAAATTCTCTTACGGTGACAGTTCAGCCTAGAATTGTGAAATTCACAGCTTCTTAGATCCAAGAATTGGTCTTCAGAAACGGCAATGGAGTAATTCTGTGTTCATCAAGTGTGCGAAATGCCCAAACGAAACTTCAGCGATTGTTGTTCTCCTGAACCAAGGCAGTGGAACGCTTATAGAGTCTAGCGTACAGGGAAGTAATTCTATCATCAGTGAGAAGAAATTTAAAGTCTGACAACTCCTGCATCGCTGGGAAACGCGTTCAGCTTGTTTAGCAACGACAGCCCGGACTTATCCAGTATGGTTTTGGATCGCTGCCCCAATGCGAATATTAAAGGATGAAGTTCAAGCTGGAGGATATCACAGTATTCTTCCCTTATGAGTACATCTATCCTGAGCAGTACCGCTATATGCTGGAGCTCAAGAGGGCTCTGGATGCCAAGGGACACTGCCTTCTCGAGGTGAGATTCCATCACTAATGTAAGTCATTCAAAACATACGCCTCCTCAGAATTGGCTCCCTCCTCCCACTGTTGAAATCAAATTGTCCATTTTTGACTGCCGAAGCTTGATGTCTTGCCTTCAGAAGACCTTCTTTGTTTCAGACATTGGGAAATTCCTTGAGAGACCATCAATGTCACATGATGCATCGTCAGATTCTTTCCAATTGTGCTTTCTCAAATGCTCGACAACAATTCAGCCTATTTCTTCAGACCCCCATATTCAGGCATCAATGCCCGCAATTCCAGCTCTCACCTTCATTCTCGCCAAGCCCTAGCTACACCTAAGCAGCCCATCCCCGCACTTTTTGACTGTCCCCCTGCGTGCCTGCAAAATTTCTGATAGTTGGGGCTTTTCATGCCTGCATGTCTCTCGCCTGGCTTCCTCACGTCCCTCACCCGGTGGACCACAACACCAGTTCAAAATTGCCTTGCCCTATCCAGATATGCCCTCCACTCTCCTCAGCAAGCAAGCAAACAGCTGACCCGGACGCCCTCTGCTTGCAGATGCCCACAGGCACAGGCAAGACCATCACCCTGCTCTCGCTGATCACCTCCTACCAGCTGGCCCATCCCGAGGTGGGCAAGCTCATCTACTGCACGCGCACCGTGCCGGAGATGGAGAAGGTGCTGATCGAGCTGCAGGAGCTGGTGGACTACCGCTCCAAGTACTTCCTGGGCCCGGGGGAGCGCGCGCCGGAGATCCTGGCGCTGGGGCTCAGCTCCAGGAAGAACCTGTGCATCCACCCCAAGGTGGCAGGTCCGGCCTTCTCCTTGAGTCCGCTGGGGTGACTGATTGATCTGCAGGAAATGGTAGGAATGGTGCTGGTGTCATGGATCAGGTGCTGTATGGCTTTCCTGAGCGCCATCATGAAGATGCCCCAAAATCTGTTTGCCAACTTTGTCTGCTGCTGGCCTGGGAGACCCATATGGCAGACACCCAATAGGGAATAGACAGAAAGAAGAATGTTTGCATCCAGGAATTCAACGCCTATACAATTGGCCCATTGCACAGCGCATCGAACAGCCCCCTCTCTTGCTTCGTGTTACCAGTCCATTGGATTCTTTGCGCTGAATTTGTTGTAAGCTGTGAACGAATATCCCCCCCCCCCCCCCCCCCCCCCCAATATGGAGCTCAGCACCACATGTCCCTCAAGTGATCCCAATGCCTCTATTGGGCAATGATCTTTGCCCACATTGTTTAGGAGCATGCCGAGTCACAGCTGAGCCCTGCAGACGAGGGGTCGAGGGAGACCGTGGACGCCAAGTGCAAGCACCTGACGGCGTCCTGGGTGCGGGACAGGCATGTGAGCAACCCGGAGACAGAGGTGTGTGACTTCTACGAGACCTTGGAGGCCGCAGGGGCGGACGCCGTGCTGGAGCCAGGGGTGTACACGCTGCAGGTGCCAGCCCAAAATGGTGTTGTAACCCTTAAAAGTTGACTTTTTGCTGCTGAGACGATGTAGACATCCACAAAGTCGAAGTCACGTGGAGTATCCAATTAACATAAATGTGATGCGGTCAAACTTGAGAGGAGACTGCTTTGAATCCTACTTTACATCAGCCACTCAATTGTACTGGGAGAGGTGTAATCTCGCTTTGGTGTAAAAAATGGATGTACAAGTCTGTGTGTCCAGTGTCACAGGCACGACAGGGATTTAAATGGCGATGTTACGGAGCAGGCGGAGCACATGCTGGGCAAAGCACTTTGAGAACATTTTTGTGACGTCGACTTTTCATGTGTTCCATTTTTTCTATCATGTGCGAGACCCATCTAGACAACGGAGCTTACCATGCCAGGCGCACCAAAGTAGTGTTTTACATCAAATACTGAATAGTATGACATGCCCTGCAGGATATGCGGGGCTGGGGGCGAAAAAAGAAGTGGTGTCCATACTTCCTCGCTCGCCACATGATCACCATTGCAAACGTTGTGGTCTACAACTACCAGTACATGCTGGACCCCAAGGTGCAGCAGCTGTAGATACCATGCAAATTTTGACACAAGAGGCCATGTCCTTTGCCGCTTCTGGGCTTCAAATCATCTCCCATGGGCACGGGGATAAAAGACCACAGTGTCTTGCATTTTCGCAGTTGTTTTAGCAACAGTAATTCAGGGATTCCAGGAAGCAAACAACGTCTTCCAAACATCTCCAGACCTTCAAAAGGTTTTTGTCTGAAGGGGCACAAGGTAAGAATGCACGAGTTGAGCCATCACAGCTGCATATAGGGGGATGCATCTGCTGCATCAAATAATGTGATTGATCTGCCATGGAGTCGGCTGACGCGTGCAGTTTCTGAACTGGTCAGGCTGTCCCCTCAGCTCTCTTCAGCAATATCATGTTCAGCCTCCGCAAAGACATTGACGGTCCGCAGGTGTCCAACATGGTATCCCGGGAGCTGGACAAGGAGTGCATCATCGTTTTTGATGAAGCCCACAACATCGACAATGTGTGCATAGAGGTGTCCCCTCCTTCCTGTTCTTGGCTGAGACTTCAAATGACCCTCCGCCAACCCCCGAATCTGCATGCCGTGATTTCGTTGCAAGGGCACAGCACGCCCCAGCATGAGACTGGATGTGACCTACGGACTCTGGTCTCAGAGTCATGCTCAAGCTATAATATTGATTGCAACAGCTACTTTTGACCAGCACCCTAGCATGGCATTTTTGGAAGGGGAAGTAACCATGCAGGGTTTCACTTTTACTGCTGAAATTCCACGACTCTTGACATCTGAACACCTGCCCTCAATGCAGGCCTTGAGCGTGAACATCCGGAAGCAGACCCTCGAAGGAGCATCCCGAAACATTGCTCACCTGAACACAGCCATTGACACCGTCAAGCGCACCGACACGCAGCGACTGCAGGTCCCCACCTTCCCATGTTGCGTGCTCTGATTGACTACCATCATGCATAGCAAGAGCTTCGGCAGATAGTGGTTGGGGCCATCCACATTTGGTGTCCGTGCAGAACGAGTACCAACGTTTGCTGTCGGGCCTGCGGCAACAGGGCGCCCTGCCGGGCGTTGGGAGTGATGAAGGGGCGACGGCGGGCAATCCCCTGCCCGCCGGCAACGATTGGCTGGCCAACCCTCAAGTGCCGGCTGACATCCTGCAAGAGGCTGTGCGTTTCTTTTCAGCCTTCTGTCAAGACTCGCCCTGAACTCCTGTGTGCACCCAAACTGGGGCAGATGTTTATGGGAGGGCCACAACAGGTGCAGTAGCACATGAGGCATGTGTGACCATCAATATTGCTTTAATAAATCATCTGTATCTAGTAAGGCGGCCGCTCATCATTTGGTTGATCGTCCAGGTCGTTGAGCAGCAGGCATTTCTAAGGCGTGCAGTACATCAGTTTGTATGGAGAGCCCTGCCCTAGAGCAGACATGTTCAACAGGAAGTAGTGAATCGTCTGTCTGACGTCTGCAGGTTCCTGGAAATATTAGGAGGGCGGAGCACTTTGTGCACTTTCTGCGGCGCCTGCTGGAGCACATGCGGCGGCGCATGGAGGTGCAGGCGGTGCACCAGGAGAGCCCGCGCACCTTTCTTGACCGCCTGCAAGCGGAGGTGGGCATCGACGGTCCGCTGCCCTCACCGCTCCCACCTCTACTCGCAACACTTTCTGCTCTGGCAGCATCATTCGCTGTTGCACAGCACTGTAAGTTTGCCTGCAGGGTTGATTTGATCGGCAACATCTCTCCTCTTGGTGGGTATATTTCATTCCCTTGTTGTGTATGTAATTGCAGCTTACATTGTCTATCAATTGCTTGCCATTCACTTGGTACTTGCCCTTTCAGCAACAGAAATTATCAGGCCTTTCAAGTCCTGGCCTGCTGCAGCCAAGACCCTGCGGTTCTGCTACGACCGCCTGACCTCTCTGACCAAAACCCTGGAGATCACCGACACTGACGAATTCGCCCCCCTCAACCTGCTGGCCAACTTTGCCACCCTAGTGGGCACGTACGAAAGGGGATTTGCCATCATTTTTGAACCCTACGACAGCCGCATGCCCTCGGTCCCAGACCCTGTCCTACAGGTCTGGCTCGACCTGCCCCCTGTGCACGCTCCTCAGCTACAAGAGAGGAGTAGGTCGTAGACACAATGACCTGCAAATTGTTACCATGAAGACATTCCCTGGTCTTTGATTGTGCCAAATACTGCTTGTGATTGTCGTCATGCCCATATGCCTCAGCATCACAGCCATTGTTGTGTCTACATGGTCATCACCAGAGACCCACCAAGATCCTGCATGCTTCTGCCCACCCTATCCTTTCCCCCCCAGCTTGCATCACACCCATCAAGCATGTAGCTGCCCGCAGCTGAGTTGCCTGGACGCCAGCCTGGCCATGAAGCCAGTGTTCACCAAGTTCCAAAGCGTGGTCATCACTTCCGGCACGCTCAGCCCCATCGACCTCTATCCGCGCATCCTGAATTTCCAGCCAGTCGCCATTCAGTCCTTTGCCATGACTCTCACCAGGTGGGCGAATTCCAAGGCGATCTTCAGACTGTTTGTAAACCACCGCTCCTCGGCAAGTTTGCATGCTGTTCACGCTCTACACCGCAAGCCAGACAGAATGACGCATAGGCAAGTACCGTCGTACCACCTGAACCAGCTGCAAAAATGTCACACACACTGTATGATGGCCTTTTACTGGCAGGGACTGCTTCTGCCCAGTGGTGCTGACACGCGGCTCCGACCAGATGGCCGTCAGCACCAAATTTGACATGCGGGAAGACGACAACGTCATCCGCAATTATGGCCGCATGCTGATCGAGCTGTCCAGCGCCATCCCCGACGGCATTGTCTCCTTCTTCGTCAGCTACTCCTACATGGACAAGATCATCTCCAAGTGGAACGAGATGGGCATCCTGCAGGTCTCCCCATCCAATCTTTTCTGTGCCAGGGAGAAAAAGCACCGTCAATTGCACATAGTGCTCTTCTTGGGCTGGTATATCCCTGTGCTTCCCTGCTCAATTTAGCAGTGCCGGCAAGCGCGCCAAAGAGCTGCTTGCTGGAGTCCTCAATGTCTGTGGGCAGAACCCTTGGCTTGGGTATTCGAGTGATTCTGGAGTCTCTCATCATCTTGCAGATGCAAAACGTACAAGCCAACAAAAGATATGGATAAGATTTCTCAGCTGTGCAACACTTTCAAGGGTCAGAGAAGTGTCTGCAGGAGCTGATGGCTCTGAAGCTGGTTTTTATTGAGACCGCGGATGTGGTGGAGACCACCCTGGCACTGGACAACTTCCGGCGTGCATGTGACTGCGGACGGGGGGGTGTCTTCTTCTCGGTAGCCCGGGGCAAGGTGGCAGAGGGAATTGACTTTGACCGCCATTACGGCCGCTGTGTGGTCATGTTTGGAGTGCCCTACCAGTACACCCTGTCTCGCATACTCAGGTGCCTCCACCAAGCTCATCAAGAGAGAAGAGAGGGGCCCAACTTCCTTTTTAGGGATCACAGGGGAGGAGAATGACTGCGTGAGAGAACAACTTTCTCTACTGCAGTGTACAGTATTGACAGCTCCTGATGGAATTCACCAGTAAAATTTTGTTCCATGTCATCATTGCTGTGACACATTTCTACCTTACATTATGTTAGCATAATACTGCAAGAACAATACATAAATCTTACCAAGTGACTTTCTTTGCATTCAGAGTAGCAAAATTTGGCATGGCCTGAGGTTGCATCGGGTATCCACAGAGCTAGACTGGAGTATCTGGTGGAGACCTTCCAAATTAGGGAGAGCGATTTTCTGGCGTTCGATGCTGTGAGACAAGCCGCTCAGTGCGTGGGCAGGGTCATCAGGTCCAAAGCAGACTACGGCATGATGGTGATGGCTCTCCTTCCTTGTTCTTCTTGAGAAGTAGGCTGAAGGCCCAAACAAATGAAATCATGCACAAAATTGTCCTCTGCTAAGGAGATCAATGGCAGTGATGCAGTCTTGCAAACTGATAGCAAAGAATTTCCTCCTGTACATCATATGCTTATGTATAAGAAGACATTGTCCTCAACTCCATATGTATCATTGAGTTAACCGTAGCGACATTAAGTTTTAATCCAAAAATAATTATGGGGTTTTCGCCAGTCAAATTTAGGATTCATAAAAAACTTATTAAAATCGTTGGTCACATTTAGCGTGCATTAAATCAAGGACTTTAAAAGTAAATTTATTACGATCTCTGCGATAGCACTCGGTTCGATACTATTTCTGGACCTCGATCATCGATGAAAATCATTCCTCTGCCAAATGGTCAACTTCTCAGGAAGTTTCCCCTTGTTCGCGACCTCGAGACGGACTTTGGTCCAAATTTAATGTCGCCTCAGAAATTGGACTTGGGTTTGGTCAAGTATTAGCACTCACAATTTAATTAAAAATTATGGTCTAAGTTCTGGAAATTCCCTGACAGCTCGGTCAAATTTAAAATATGGTTCTAAACTTAATGTCGCTACGGTATCAGTATGATTGAAAAAGAAGTCAAAGCGGTGAGCTTGCCCTTTTTCCTGCGGCAGGTGTTTGCGGATCAGCGATACCAGCGGCATGACAAGCGTGACAAGCTGCCTGGGTGGATCACGAGCCATCTGAAGGATGCGCATCTTAACCTGTCCACCGACATGCTGATGCATGTGGCGCGGGAATTCATGCGTGCCATGGCCCAGCCATATGACCGTATGCAGGTCGGAAAATCCCTGCTGACTGAGGAGCAGGCCAATGCCATAGATGTTTCAAGGCTATGAGCTATTTTAATTCCATCATGTCGCTGCTGCAAATTGAGGACCTGCCACGTTTGGAATGTTCTCTGGAGCAGTATGACTGGCACCTGCTTTCTCTCTCACTCTCTTTGTGAGAGGGAAAATGGTGTGAAAGCCATCCATCTGGAGAGTGTGGCTAGGTGCACACTTGAGCTTGCTGTGCCCTAATCGAAGTAGGATTGCGTTGGCTTTTGACCCTTTGCTTTATATGTTGAAAATTTCACCTGACAATGTTTAAATTTGGAGGAAGTCGTGCCGCGCTGATGTGCTCCAATGTATCTTTTATCAAAAAATAATGACAAGGCTACCGCCTGAATCTTGCCACTAGATTTCTAGTGCCACAGCAGTGCCTGCGGCTGTCGCGTAGAAAAATTACACTCTCGTCCTAAACTCCCTGTTCCTAATGAGATGCAGAATAAACTCCTGGTAGGCTGTTTGTGCTTCAGTCACACTACGACTGCTGGGGAGCTTTGAGAACCCACGTGTCCTGAGCCATATGTCAGAAATGTAAATCTTGCCTGAAATGGACCTGCTTGATGCAATATCCACGAAGGTCACAATGAGGATTCGAAGAAAGGTAAAATTGTTGCCATGGTTGCAAATGCCCAGATGTCAAGGGAACATCTACAACTGAGGACTGATTCTGCCTTTTTGTGTTTGTCACAACCTGTTTGCAGCCAGCGCACAGAGAACGAACCAAGCATTGGGGAGTTGGGTCATGGGGAGCCCCCCCCCCCCCCAATATGGAGCTCAGCACCACATGTCCCTCAAGTGATCCCAATGCCTCTATTGGGCAATGATCTTTGCCCACATTTTTTAGG
>QAXI01000436.1:1388984-1431240 GCA_004335615.1 Chloroidium sp. JM
GAGACAGCTCCTCCCCTGTGTAGTTCTTTGCCTGCCCTTTATGGTTATGGTTGCTCCCTCCTTCTCCATCAGAGTTTCTGGCAATGTCGATGGCATTAAGCACAGCAGACAACCCTGTCATGAACAGCCCTGAATTTTTCGATCTGATTAATCATCTCATTGCCCTTTTCACAGGTCATCTGTGCTTAAGCTTGAAAATGAGCCAAATTCGAGCACTCAGCCACACAAATGACAACCTGGAACAATCCCAGTTGATCTTGTTAGATCAACAGAGTGAGCTTTACAATAAAAAGTTTTACTAGTCCACTGGAAATCGGCATTTTTTCCGTACGCTCAGACTCGCGACAAAACAATTACAATTGTAAATTTACCAGGTAGACCATATAGGGGGCCGACGGTCTTGTTCTGGCAATCAAGAATTGCCCTTTTCAGTAGCAACGCCAAAAAATGCAATTGTATTTTATGCCAATCAAAGTTCTCAATTATTTTTGTAAAATAAAAACTGGATATCACCAAAACGTACCAATATCGTAAGCATTAAAAAGGTTGTGCCCAATCTAATCAGTCAACTGTTATATCAGTTTTTGGTAACATTTGCCTCCCTTGTCATCGCAACCAGTAATGAATCTTTAGCACTCCTCGAGTGACTTCAGAACTTTGCCTTTTGTGGGACAATTCAGAAGTAAAAAATGGATTACATTTTCCAGCCACAGGCTGAATAGATGGAGACATTGACCTGGGTCAAGGAACACAGAGGATGAATGCAGACCAAAACAGCAGGACAGCCATACATAGCAAAAGCTCTCTGGCGCATTGCATGACGGCAGGACCGAGGTAGGACATATGTGTGGCTGACAATGATCTTGGTCAGGAAAGATTATTGGATCGAGCACTTCTGCTGTAATCTTCAGGATCTTCAATTTTGTGGGTGCTTAATCTGGCGAGCAAATTTAAAGAGTTTTCCATGCTCACAAACTTTGAATATCTGATTTTTTTCCTGCGATTTACTTCGAAAAACGCAGTGCTGGCATCGTATGACCGGACCTATAAGCGGACAAAAAAATTAGCCTTTTGCGTTCCGTTGGATGAGGCAGGTGATCTCTCCATTGATCTCCGTGGACTTCGTCATAGAAATTCTAGAAGCAAAGATAGCTTCGAATTTGCCCAATTGTGCTTTATCTTCGGCTCTTCTGCAAGGTGATTTGGGTGATGGATTTGGGATGCAGACTGAAAATCTTATGATTGGCTTGGAATTTTGCCCATCCACAATCTAGTTCCACTGAGTGACTAACCTTCCTGCAATTCATCCTACTCATCTACTCATCCATACTACCCCCCACACAAGGCAAAGGAAGCAACAGTAAAACGCAGCCCCAACCGTTTGCGGGATGGTTTGTTAATTTTTTACTCTGGACAGTACTTCAGGCCATCCAGCGTCCGAAATTAATCATCACAATATACACTCCTTTGAGCGGTACCCCTCGGTTGCAATCTCACCTGGTCGCTTGAGTGATAAGTCGCTAACGGAATAAGCGACCATCTGGTCTCTTGGAGGGGAAAGAGGCGATAAGCAAACACAAGAGCAACCGATAAGCGACCATCTGGTCTCTTACAGGATATGGAAATAATCCTTAGCCCTGTTGATGAGTACGAAGAGGGGGGGTGAACGCTAACGTCATCGATTCTTACGTCCAGTTGCCCCTCTAAGCGATTTTTGGCCCAACGTTGAGTTGGTCGCTAGGTGGCACCGACTAGTTGCTTCTGGGAGACGCTTTTGTATGATAGAGGCCCCGTCGCAGAGTCAATGGTCGCTCAGAGGCAAAAAGCGCTGTGGCCGACCACTGAGAGGACTGTACACTGTGTTTTACCAGCTTTATACTGTGTGCTCAGCTCCCTTACCAGTTTTCCGTAGCAACCAATGCTTATTTTGGTGCCTTGGAAGTGTTGCTTCATTGCCCTCATTAATTCATACATTTGTAAGTGTCGTTCCTTCTTGTTTGCACTGCTGGGCATCATCAACCAGAGCCTTGTAAATCTTGTGCAAAACCATAGTGATCAACCTCTGAGACTCGCAAATAAGACAGTCTGATTAGATTGACTAACAAAGATGGACTAGGCGTTAAGAGAATATTAATATGACCTGCGAGGTCAACAGAAGTACAAAGACATTATCTTTCCAAATATTGCTTCAACAGATGGCATGAATCAGACCCTGCATACAAATGCACAAATTAGGGCAAATTCATTGCTCCAGACACATTGACAAGTGCTGGGTGCAATTCATGGACTCACCAGGACATTGACAGGCTGGGGATAAGCTTCCTTCACCATCTGTGTGAATTGATTATCATTCAATATCCTGGTAAGAAACAAACACGAAACTTTGCAGTGATTGTGTAGAATTGCCTGCGCAAAAGTAAAACAGTAAGCAGCCATTTAGATTATGAGCAGGCCAGAAGAAAGTATCCTGAGAACTGTACAGACCTATCTGGATTTGCAAACAAGAAGTGCAGCATGCTTGAAGAAATAGATGATGCCACCAAATCTTCGCTTCAGGGCAACATTGTAATTGCATTACAAGCAATTATTGTTTTCTGCAAATCTATGATTGCTGTGGACTTCATGTGTTTCTCAAATGACAGGAGTCATTGAAGGTTCCTGTTGTTATGATCATACAATACATTACTGTACCGTTTTTATACAATGATGTTCACATGCAATTGGATTGTTTGACGCATGCAAGGTGTATGGCTTTTCATATGATGTATGTTTGAGAATTGGAAGCAAAATTGGCTTATTGGCTTATTATGACACAGAAGACCATTTAAATCAGTAGTCAATGTTGCTGACCTCCTGGCAACATCTGATTTGCGATGCCACTCGGATCCTCCTGTCATCCATTGACGTCAATCTACATTTCTGTAGATAGAACACGATTGCAAGTCTGGCATAACAAGCTTTGCAACTGAACACAATAATAGAGTTCAGGGTGTGAAGCACTGCACATTTGATGCACATTGGTGTGTAGAGACAGTACCTGGCTGTCAGGCCGGGAGAATTGTCCGACAGTGTGGGCATATACTGAAGCATATTCTGTAGCATATCTTTCAACTCTGAATGCAATGCAATTTGATGCTGTCTAAATTGATGTACAGCCTGAGTCAATTGCTCCATTTGAGGTTGTGCTAAATTCAGGTGATTCTGCGATCACAACAAGGATTGAGAATCCGGCTACTATTGTGATCTGGGAACCACATTGAAGTATTGTCCTGACATTAATGAAAGCCAAATGGGAAAATTGAGTAGCCAAAATTAGCAGGCATTAAAATGAAGGAATTCTCAGGGTAGGGTTCCTGCAAAAGCGTTTGGCTCAATTATTTATCGGGCTTCATGTCCAAATAACTTTCCGATCTGATAGGCGTTCCACTCTGTTAACAACCTCAAGACAATTGGCCTGCACTAGATTTCACCCCCGAAATTGTACCTGGTCAAACATGTACAATGTCCAACCAGGGTTGGACATCCCGGCATGGATTTTCAAAGTTTTCTCAGGAGGACCCAGGCAGGATGGGGAAAGGTTCGGGGCTGTGCCCTAAACTTCGGCCTTCTGTTGCAACCAAAAATGTGGGGTGTGCCTGAAAAACTCCCGGGTGTGGCCTGGGGGAAGGGACAGGAAAAAGGGCTCGTCAAGCGCAACATTTCCTAATCTCTGTTGTTCACATTGAGAACAAATCAACGTGGCTGTCCACTATATCAAAACTTTTGCACATCAATACTGGAAAGCCGCTCATTGTGACTCATATCAATCAAAGCTAGCGGCCTCATCATTGTCAGCCAGATCCCCTCCGCTACAGGGTGCAGAGAGGCGGAGGTTCAGTACCGTATATTGTTGTATGTTTCACTCGACCACTTGAAAAAGCCAAGAATGATTCGAAACGACTACTGCGGCAAAAGTTCTCCAAAAATCTTGAAAGGTTTCTGTATATGTATCATTAAAAACAAATTGATTCATACCTTCAACTTGGATATCGTAGCTTCATTGCATTGGCTTGTCAACAGTTGCAGACTCCCACATTCCTGTATCTGCTGCAATAAAGCCTGTAAAAAGAAACAATGGGCTTATTCAGGCATCAAGTAAGTCTGTGAAAATGGGGCACACCATCTTAGATTGATCTTATTTGTACAAGGGGTGTTGGAGAGCAGCAAAATTGGATCTGACGCCCTGCACAACCAATTGTATTTGCTTTCAAGAAAAGGGTTGTCCAGGACAGGCAAGGAGTTGCACATCAATAGAATGGAGTTGCAGATATCTTAGGCCAATTTGTCAATTGTGCTCATTCCTAGAAATTGCTGGTTTACTGCACATTTATTGCAGCGGCTGACTTTGCATGGTGATTAAATGATGTGGGATCTTTAGCGGGACTTCCAGGTTTATTGTAAGCACTTACAACAAAGAAGCTCAAGATTGCAGCAATTTTTTTTTTTGCAAGCTTTCCCCTCCTGCTATACGATTGAGCTTGACCAGGTTTGATCCACCAATTATGTGCAGCTGTGACAAGAATCCAGCACACCTCTGATGGGTGCAAAGCATTGAAGCAACACAGCAGGGCTCGAAGCTCTGATGCAAGCTTTCCCACAATTGGTAGTTGATCAGCAGAAGAACTGCCTGCCTTCGTCAACAGGAAAATGGCTCCAGTGTATGCTCCATACATGTACCGAAAGTCCTGAACAAGAAAAATTCAATTAAGCCAGATCACACAATGTGTCCAGCATAGAGAATTTAGAAGTACATTTTAAAGTCACTTATGTCAAAGAGCCTGCATGGAAGCTGCAGATGGTATTCGTTCTCTGGTAGATCTGTAGACGAGAGGGGCGTCCACGGAGCCAAGGGGCGTTGGGGGAGGGGGGTTTGTCAAGCTCATACCTCTCTTGTGCCAACACATGCTGGACTCGTAATACATCCAAATTTTTTCCCAAGAGCCTCCCCTGTCGGCTTTTGAAACGACAGCACTTAATCCGTGTTAGCATAATTGTGGATAGGAAAATCTCACTGCAATGGGCAATTGCATGAGGTCCAAGAGGCTGAGCACACTCCTTGTTGCATTCAATTCGCCAGGCCTGTGGAGGTAGAGCTTCAACTGAGTGGGGCAAATGTCCAGGTCCTCTGACGCTGTATTGCTTTGCATGAATGAGAGCAGACTCGAATCTGTAGCGTCAAAATCAGTAGGCTTGATGTACATTAATACCTGCAGACAATCTTCATGCTATCGAAGCTGTCTCAAACATGAAGAATTGCAGATAGTGCTGATATTTGGCAGGGAGAAGCTACACTTGTTGAGCATGGTCGCAGATTCTTCACCAGATCCAAAACCTGGTAATCGATACACTATAGAATTCCACAATCTGATGGAGAGGGGACAATGAGGGTTGGGAGGGATCAGCTAAAATTGAGCAGCATGATTGCAAAATGTGAGAACAGAAATATTAAATTGAGTTTTGGTGTATGTAATCACGTAGCAAACATCGAGTACGTGAGGGTTCTTTCAGGGCATCAGGAGGGCTCAATTTGACATTTCCATTCTCCTCAACATTACCTGGAGAGAATCAGTCTCTTTCTGGATGACTGTTTTCGTGTGTTGTAGCAGCATTATTCTCTGTGGGAAAACTTCTCAGTCTTCCGTCCTCTCTAGGATTGGAATCGGGTTGTTGAGTGCTTAAGTTCTGGACGCAGACAGGACAATGTGGTCAACAAAGCAAAAAGCTCTTAACAGCATAAAAATTCGACATGATTACCAGTATGGTATTGGTCTATTACTTCTGTCTCTACGAGATAGATTCTAATCCTCTTTGATGCCATGAATTTACCTGCGTTACAAAACAGCAGGCAAATGTCACAGTCCTGTGTGGGACTTTCATATAATACCACCAGCAGCAGTTGAAAATAAGTAGACCTCTCAAAAAAGTAGTTTGGTAATTCTTATTCTTGAGATTGGGGTGTAGGTGGTCCTAGCATTCCTTCTCCATGATAGTCACAACTTTCCAATATCCGCCATCCCATTTCATTTCCACTTTCAGTCCATACAATTTTTCATCATGTATCCCCCCCCGCCGCCCCCCCCCCCCAGACTTCCCTACCCCCAAACGCAAATCTGCAATTCCAGAAGATATTGCTACGGAATTACCCGCTGCAGCAAGCTGTCAATGTCTGGACCATCAGCCCCACATTGCAGTCTGACCAGCTGGAGCAAAACTCTGTCAACAGCGTCCTCCTGTTGTGCTCCAGCTTTCAATTTGGCTATGTCTTTTGACAGCTCCAAAACATATAGCTCACGGCCCTACATCAAAATTTGCATTGAAATCTAAACAAGAGATTGTAGCAATATATATTTCTGGCATTTTGTGACAATGTAGCCAGTCCTATCTTACTTGGCCCGCTCTCTGGTGGCCAAATCAAGATTCTGATACACAATTCAATCATGCCTGATTTAATTCGACATAGGATGCAAACAATGCATCGCAGCTTGATTGTACACCTTCTGCACTGCACTTGTGACTATCCTGCGCACTTCAAGAAATAATAGCGGCACTGTCTTGTTTAACATGAGGGCGCCGTACATTAAGTGCTGCGATGTCTACTTGCAGGCTGATGATTTGTTGTGATAATGCACCGATCTGCAATTTTGCATCGTCTGCGGCTTTGCTTGCTCTCCGTTTAAATTCTCTGAGCTCAGCCAATTCATCATGCAACGCCTGCAAATTTGCCTGCATGGAGGAATGGATCTGTCAAAGTTTTATCGAGTCAGGTAGCTTTATCAAATGTTTGGTCTTGGGAGTTCAAGTACAGCATGTCATCCTCTGAATGAATCCTTTCGAACAAAGGAGCTCCATCCTTAAAAATGGAGCCCCTTGAATTCAAAAGCGCGTGGATTATGACTGAAAAATCAGCAACAAGATTAAAAATTCAGAATATCAGCTCGTATTAAAAGTATGATGGTTTTCTACATGTGCTCCAATTTCAGCAACAGGAAGGGCAAGGTGTGAATGCAATGGGCATCATGAGGGAAGTGTCTGCTTTGACACTTGTTCTTGACAGCTTTGATGAGTATCACATTTCACTGGTTTGAAAGAACAGTATTGTGTTCTGTCTTGTGCGTCAACACTGGGAACAGAAAGAAGCCGGTCAGAAACTTTGCCTCAGAAGTAACCTCAGCTCTATAGATTGCAGCAATTACAAAATTCATGCAAAGACTTCTGCTTTGAATTCAAAATCTACCAACAGCTGTCATAGAATGTTATTAAGCCGACCTGTCTTTCTTAATAGCACATACAGCTAATAATTGTGAGTATTGTGAGTCTGAGTATAGGTTGAACCCTGAGGATTGAGGCTACTGAGATTGTTCTCAGGCGAGGGTCAAAAATTGCATAATGGGGCCGAGGCACCTTTGAGACCCGAGGCGAACAATCGAAGTGCCGACCCAGGGGAGTTCAACCGGCTTGTCTTTAGGTGGCAAGGGTTGAGACAAACTATTTCAACTAGTACTAGTGCATGCAATGGTGAGAAAAGAGAATGCCAGACCAGCCCGAAGCACTAAACGTGACCATGGGGCCATGGAGCACCCAGCAGAGTTCAACCTGACCCAGGAGGCGGCCCAAAGACAGGGCAGGAAGGTAATAAAACGAATGTCAAGATGCCACCTGTAGCAAGCTCAAACACTTTTCTACCCTGAACAGCTCGAAACATCTGGGGAAAGAATATTTTACAGGTTTGTACCGCCAGGGGGGTCATACAATCCTGAAGCATATCTGTCATACAAAACAGAACTGTACAGAACATTCTGTGGGGATCTGTTTAAATTTGCCGTCTTTCCAAATTTGTGTGATTTGGACAGTTGTATAAGACTGTACGGTCTGGGCTGGCAAGGCAAATTAAGCCCAAATCTCATGGTTTGAAAAGTGCCTGTACAATCAATGTACCATGAGCCACTCTGCAGATCTGTCTCAAACCCTCCTAGTACAGAGCTGTAAGGCCACCTAGTACACCGCTGTACAATATTGTTCAACCCTTACAATCGTGCGACAGTGAGTACGAGAAAATTTCAGGATAGTTGAGTCAACTACATTACATACTTCCCGATATGGCACCTCCTGTGCATATTCGTTGAAAATGCTGGATGTCCTGTGCAAGATGTACCAACTCCAGGTTCTAGATGTGCCACCTGGACTGGACTATCTCGCGCACGCAGAGACCGCTCAGCAGCCAGAGGAGCCTTCTGCACCTTATGTGGAAGATATGGGGAGATGATTTTCAGCCCTGGAAAGTATACATGCATGACCAACCCATTCCTGGATTGGCAAGTCAAACAGCAAATCTGATATGAACTTCACGATGCAGGAGGAGGCTGCTGCTGCTCCTCTTTCCCGTGCTTCGCAATGGAATTATGGCCCTCCAACAGACAGTGTGCCTCAGGTGATCTGACCAGAATATTGGAAATGATCATTTGTGTCCCCAATGCTGCACATGCTACCTAAATCCCCCAAAAATGCATAAAATCGATGAGTCATAATCTGGGATTATAAGGAATAGCTTCAGATAATCTGATTCTATGTTCAAACCCGATCATCTGTGGACGACTCTTGCAAAGCCTCGTGAAGGGTTGCAGTTGTATGATTCAAGAAATCAGATTATTAACATGAGATGTACTGAAGGTAGGAGCAAGCATTGAGAGCTTCCAAAAAGAATCCACTTCTTAGATCTTTGCTTCGTGATTCAAATGAGAGCGTTCTAGACGGGCAAATGGCATAATGCTGGATCTTATTTCAGCGTAATTGAGATAAATTTTCACCACCTGTCGAGCTGAAATTGCTCATTTGCTCAGGAGACAGTTGCAGATAAAGACGAACTGTTTGTAATAATAATAAGAAGAAGAAGTCTGTGAGGATTAGACGATATTTCCATAAAAACGGATGAAGAGTCACCTTCCGCTTCTCATAGAACCTTCTCTGTGCTTCCCCATTTCTCGCTTTTTGTAAAGCAGTCTTTTGGTTAATCGTGTGAGCTTGGGCCATTCTAGCAACAAACTCCGTATGGTGCTGGTACGACAGCCTATCGTGTGTGTTTGGCCGCAGAATTCTTACGGAATCCTCTTGACCTGATGCTACATGCTAAATTGTTAGTCTGATCATCCGCGATCAAATTTGATCATCCGCGAAAGGTGTGCGTGCGAATAGGTTATTTCCCCGTTTTTCTTTTTTTCCGCCAATTTTGAAGTTCTAGCGATTTTGAGCAGATTTCCCGCGTCTTATCCTCTTCCTTTGCTTCATTCCCTTGCCGATGAGAGGCGTTTGAGCAAATTTCCCAAACCTCAAGAAGCAGATTGCCAGACCGGTGAAAAAAGAAAGGCAATCAAAGGACTGGATTTGCACTTTGCCAAATCTAGGACATACCCTACGCACCAGTATTTTGCGTCGCTCTTGTCTGCATTGTTCATGGTGTTTCTTGATACAGGTCAACGCGTCCATCTTTATCAACCTGAGCAGCTGCTGCTTGAGCAGCTGATGTGGCTTGAAGATTTAATCATTCCTTCCTTCCATCCTTCCATATTGCGCGGGGATTCTTTAATTCGCTCCGCTGTGCTCTGCTTTGAACACTCCCCCTTCGGTGATTTATGCTGAAAGATGACTTTTTCCTCTACAACCTCAGGTGTGTAGAAGTCGCACAGGCGGTGGTACGCATCCAGACTGCAGCTACAGCAGCAATTGGCATAGAATTGCCCTACCTGATGCATTGATAGGATCCAGATAGCCTTATATTGGCCAATGGCATATAGTGCACATGCCGAATGCCTATAATATCCACTTAGGTCTCAACAGTGCTTAATTGCAAAGCACATCCATGCGCCCCACCATCTTGTTCATGACAGATTCTACATTGAAATATCTCATCTCTTCCAACTAGATCAACTCTCTAATCATGCACACGCGCACAAATAAGCTAGGGAGCCCGTCTATTCTCTTCTCATTTCCTTTTGTGACTGACCGTAAAATATTGAAATATTAAGACAGGCGTCGTATGCTTCTTTCAAAGCTTTTAAATCTACCTCTGTCTGGAGGCACAGGAGGAGTCTGCCCAAATCTCCAGCAGAAAAGCAAAATTTGATTCAGGCTCCCTTAATCAAGTCTTAATGAATATCGCTATTCTGTCGAAGACCTACACCACTCGGCTTGACTGACTACAGCAGCACCAGCAGATCAATCCTGCGATGCCAATCATTTGGCAGACTGGACCCCTGAGATGGCCACCTTTTAAATCTCGGCCAAGAGGTGAGTGGCAAGGATACAGCCCGCAGCATTGGAATGAAAAGATTGAGATGAAAGAGCGTCAACAGAACCTCAGATGCAGCTCCAGGTGGGAAATGTCAGTATCGGTGCTCAATGTTGCAGGCATCCTGTATCAGGTGGACGTCCCCCTCTTGTATTCTAAGGAGCATTCATGACTTTCCCTAATCGCCTCCATGCTCATTTGAAAACTCATATAACGTGATGATGCATGAACGAATTCTTCATACCTATCCCATGGAAACATGTCTGTATGTGAGAAAAGTACTGTGGGGATAGGGTGATTCTCTACTCCATTATGTTCTAAAGCCCCTGGAATCTGCGCACAAGCCCTTCACTGGTTTGTCGTCGACCTCCAGGGTAGATGGAGGGTGGGCGGGTGGCTTCGAGCGAAGAGAAGGGTCCCAGGTGCCGTCTCTGACTACAGCGTGCTAGCACCTGCAGACACTCTTCAACAGTGTGCTGTGCTTTCTTGGTGTTCCTTGTACAGCCTGTTGGGCCTGGGTTACACAGCCCTTGAGGAATGCTAGTTCCTGAACTTTCACTTGTGTCTCATGACATGTATAACAAAGTGGTGATGCAGTAACAAAGGCATCAACCTGGGCATTTCTCATTTGGGTCGGAAGATCATGCAGGGGCTTTTGGGTCTATACACAATCCCAGCACTGATTTGGGGTCGTTACCCTCCCAATGAACCAGGGCGAAGCCATGAAAGAGATTGGCCTTGGCGATGATGTGATATTGACATTAGAACGGTGTGATTGCAGTAATTGAGGAGACGGGTTGTGGATGAGGCAGACTGAGCGTAGGAGCAGTAGAGCTGGTCCAGAGGAGATATTTAACAAGATGTTGTGTAGAGACACACCATGGGGGAGTATTAAGTGGAGAGGCAGTGGCAGGGTACCGTACTGTTCCTGTGCCTTTTCGTATTTAATTCATTTGGCGTGTGGGCTATTTGAATTTCCGAAACAGCCCGAGTTAACTCCTCAAACCTGGGCTCAGTCGTCGCCCATCCTAAGTGCCAGGTCGTCAATTGCCCGGCAGTGGCAGGGTACCGTACTGTTCCTGTGCCTTTCCGTGTTTAATTCAATTTGGCGTGCGGGCTATATTAATTTCCGAAACAGCCCGAATTAACTCCTCGAACCTGGGGTCAGTCGTCGCTCATCCTAAGTGCTGGGTCGTCAATTGCCCGGCAGGCTGTCTGGTTGGATACCCTAATGGCAGCTGGTCTTGGGGGACTCCAGGAGGGGCAATGTGCACTGTGGGTATGTTTGTGGGCTTATTTGGAACCCCTGTCCCTGTCTCTTATTTACTGTCCCAGTGGTTGCCTTGTGTGTTTGACACCAGACCTGCAGATGTGCACCCTGCCAGGTCTAGGACCTACTCCACACACCATCATTCTGCGTCGCTCTTGTCTGCGTTATTCACGGTGTTCCTTGACACTGGTCAATGTGTCCATCTAATCAGCATGATGTGGCTGGAAGATGTAATCATTTCCTTCCTTCACCCAAGAATTCAGTCGCAACCACGGTATGTGTGTTAAATGATGTATAGACCATAGACACCAAAAACAAGGACAGATGGAAGGAGGTTATTGTCTACTTCTGTAGCAACATTGGTTCACAATTCTTCCAATTTTCTTTGACACTGCTGTTACATAATTGCCAGCATGATTACAAGCAAGGTGCAAGCTAAGCACTGCTGTTGCTACTTGATGCAAAGATAAAATAGCAGATGAGCAACATCTACCGTAAATGTGACACCGTTTTATAGACACTCACAAGCCCTCACGAGCAGGCAACCTAACCTGGCGACTCTAATACAAATTGGCTATTCTGCAATGCAGCCCCTTGGATTTCCTACTCTATCACCAAGCCATGCGAGAAGGGGTGTTGGGCAGTCTTGTTTCCCAAAACAAAGAACTACTTGACCAATTCCAGCCGCAGCTGCTTTAGGGGTGGTTGTTGAGATAAATAAGCACTGGTCTCACCACAGCATTCTGGGTAATTTTTGTGCCGAGTTGCTATACCATGGCATTTTATGTTTGGTAAAGAGATTTTTTTTTCTGAGTGTATATCCTGTCAGGCCTTTCTAGTGCCATGTGTCCAATTTGATGTCCAGCTTCTATGATCGCTGGTCCACTGCCTTCCTGTGATGCTCGGGCACCAATCACTGACAAGCTTGACTGTTGTATGGCTGTGTGCGAAAAAGTCTTTCGAATTAATTATGGGTAGGCCAAGGGTTGTATTGACAGATCGACATTAAGATCCCTCAGGTAGCTTCATGAGCAACGAGTCGTTCCCTTTCACCCAAAACAGCTCTGCCGCTTCCAGCCTTTGTGGTTTGTTGGTGTGATAATTAGCATGTAGCATGACAGGCATGAGGGATCTGAGGTAGTTGTCGTGTCTCACCTGCAGGTGGGAGGACAATCCATGTAAGCCCATCTGCAACCCCCTAACCTTTGCTAACATCTCCCTTCCGTTCATAAAGTGATATTCCTCTTCCCGCATGGGGGTTTTTATTCACATTAGTTCGTAATTCCTGCCCGAATCGGCATTAATGTTTCATATGAAAATCCGAGGCGATTTCGGACAATAGTTTTTTATCGCACAAGCTTATCTGCATTCTTCAACGAGAAAGTATGGCTTTCGGGCTTTTTTTGAGATCAGAATAGTCCGCATGCTAAATCAAATCATCTCGGGAAGGCAAAGGGACAGTGCAGTGCTCGTCGATTTCATTCAATTGCCGTTATTTGATGGATGCTGCATTGCCCTCTGTCAAGTCAGTGGATGCTTGACAAGAAATGAACCACACACTGGCTTGTGCTTTAGCATTCCCATGGGCCCTTTTTCCAGAGACCTTACTGAACAGATTTGCCCCTCACTCCCCTTATTGGCAATGGAAGGTAGAGTAAATGGCTCACTATCTTGAAAAGGACCTTGCTGTTCATAAATTTGTAAATGTCCATGACCCGCCTGGTGACCGCAGGGTCGGTGTGACCATCCCTGGAAGGAAAGAAGATGACCTGCATTGCACCGCAGGTTGTACATACAGCTACAGGCAGGATTGTGACCTGTATTTTGTGGCTGAGATACACAGTACTGTCATGTATCGTCTTCATACAGAGTCATCTTGCACAATTCACTGATGCAGAACAGAAACCGAGACGCAGTTGAAAATACATCTGGGAAGGGCTTTTCTGTGAGGGGTAAAGGGGTTCCAGGAAGAAGAGAAGGGCAGGAAAGGGGTTCTTGGCAACAAGTAGGCCAAGGAAGGCATTATGCAGGGTTAGGTCGGATCAAACCAGACACCTACGCAGTACAAGATGGAGTGCACAAAATACAGTTGATTCTTAAAGGAATCCTGTAGTTGTCTGGCTACACAGTGTCTGTCCAGAAACGTACATGATGTACATTGTACATTTACAAACCTTGCTTAAGGTCAGCAGCTATATATTTCATGTAGGATTTAGGTGTCAGCAGCAAAAGCAATTGACTATGTACAGGTTGATGTACAGATTGTTGGCTGGGAAGCTTGGCAAAGGCACTGCAATGTTTCAGATGACCTTCAATCCCTCCATAGGCAAGTCCCATAGTCAAAGTTGTGTACATCCTCCTTCAAGGGCCTGCTAGGACTGAATTTCTCCTTGATTTTGAAAAATTGATAATGCTCGCGACTCCCAATGATAGTTGCATCCAAAGTTGTGATTCGAACTTCTTTTGATCTCCATCTTTGTGTGTGCAATACTCGAGATTATTCCACATCATTGATTCCCAAGACTGGCATGGGGCAGCCTTATATTCTTTGTCACTGGCCTAAAGATCCCAGGCAACACATCAAGTAAGCTTGCTATCCAAGCCATGCCTTCTAGAGCCTTCACATACTAGACATTGCTCCTAGCCATCAGATTTCTTCTGAATTGTGCATCTTTTTGAACCTATCAAATCAAATAATCAACTGTCGTCCCAAACTGTAACCACTAAGTCACCTCCCCAAGTCTGTAGGCACGGCCACAGTGGAAGAGCATTACCCAAGTAGGAAAGACAGGTGTTCATCACGGTAAACGGAGATCTCTGTGTTGGCCATTGCTAATCTTATTACCGTCGGGCAGGGCAGGCCATGCCAGAGAGGGGCAGAGAGGGGTTACTTCATTGAAAATGGCTTGATCCCAGCCAGCCTCCGTCTCGATGCGGTGCATCACCATCTCCAGCAGCTGCAGGGCAGCTTCTGTGGGACGGATGTAGAATAGGCCCGAGTTGAAGCAGAAGACACGAATGCTGTGAGCGTAGCGGGCCCAACCCATGGAAGGGTCGTCCAGCACGTCGTTGTAGCCTGCCACATGATCACACAAATTAAATTGAAAGATATACCTTGCTGGTGCGCTGCATTCCCGCAAATAATATTTTATGGCATGCAGTGAGCTCAAATCAACAAGGACTCTGCGTGGAAAAAATCGCTGTGAAGCCCTCGAAGCGTGCGGACAACGCGTAGAAGAAGAAGAATGTACATCTTCCAGCCACATTGGGCCGAAAGTAAGGGATTTCTCGCTGATACAGTATAACCTCCATTAAGCGGTACCCCTTGGTTGCAGTTTCATCTAGTCGCTGAGAGGTAAGAGTCGCTGAATGGAGAAGCGACCATCTGGTCGCTGAGAGGAGAAGAGAGGCTGTAAGCGAACAAATAGCCCCTTAAAGCAGGCTGAGAGGTCCCTGTAATCGACCATCTAGTCTCTTACAGGACAAGAGCACAATGATGACGAATCACATCGAGCTTCCGGGACGCACGACGAGTAATGGAAGCTTATTAGAAGCCTTCATAACTGGCCGTGATGCTAAGTTTTGGTCATTAAATATCTTTTTGACATTCGCGTCACCATGTTTGGGTTCCGACGAAGAGATTGACTCCTCCAAGCGGTTTTTACGACCCCGAAGAAAAGGGGGAAGTCTGTTTTCAATAGGGTGGCAGCTCAATGAATATTGTGGAAGCACGAATTACGACGGCACGGTAAGGTTAGGAGAGGTATGGATGGAAACGGCAACGGCGTCACCGCACATGCCGTTACGTTACTTTCTGTTCGAATTTCGTCTCACATTTTTTTTGAAATGTAAAATTGCGAAGCGGATCCCAAAATGTTCGTCTCAGTGCGAGAAACAGGTCCGTTGTAGCTGCACTGCCTGATTCGAAGTATCCAGCCTGCTAGAGCGATTTAAGCTATTATGACGCTCTGAGCGAGCACTGTGGGTTTCTTTTTTCTGAAACAAATTGGACCATTTAAAGCTCAAGGTATTCGTCTCGGCGCGTATCAGAACATGCTCTGCTTTCTGTTGTCTCTTCGATGAAGCTCTTGCTGTGAGGTGCTCAGCTGGGGGCCCTACTTTCATACCCCTGGTGAGCTGGACTAGTCGACCATGCAAACCGGTTCAGCTGCCCAGTTGCTGGCACGGGGGATTGAGATTACAGGGAAAGGTCGCGGTCTCCTTTGTTGGGGAGAACTTTTAACCTGTCTTTTTGAGACCCGATCTATTCCTTCCTCAAAATGCAGGAATTCCAGGGAGGCCGGGCGGGGCTAGGGGGCTTCGTACGGGCAGGATTCACTTAGTAAGTGATTCTGCCCACTTGCTAAGTGCTCTTCAAAACTCAGACTCGCTTCCTCTTGCCCTTAATCGCTTTAATTTGCGAGCTTCGAGCAGCGCAAGAGCCTGTATGATCGATGGAGAGCCTCTGCTATAGCTGTCGCAGGGCCTCAAGAGATTTTGCAGACTTTGCTTTTGGCGGTCTCTCCCACACATACATGTTCCTCCATCTCACGCTCAATCATAATGCGGAGTCGGCGGGATGGAGCTGGCAAGTTGAACTTAGACACTAGTGGAGGCTGCATAAAGGGCACGGGCAAGGTGCCACTCTGCAGGCCTCCGCAAATCGAAGTCCCTTTTGTTGCAAGTAGAGAATGGCTGATCATGAGGCAGTCCAATCAAGTGTTCTGCTTGATTGGATGCCTGGCAATGAGCAGAGGCCTGATCAAATGGCAGCTTCCTGCTCTAAAATGAATTCATCTTTGGTGGCCAGCCTCTGTCCAATGCCTCTCAAAAAATGGCATGGGCCTCTGCTCCCCACAATGTAAACAAACTAGGTTGTACAATATGCAGATGCATGCATACAAATTGTCCTCTACAGCTGTAGAGCTGCAGTCTACAGTGTTGCAATGTTTGAATGTTTCTTGTGAATTTTTGGAAGACGCAGGATGGCTGCATTTTGAAGCGCTGTCAAACTGGCTTGACCTCTGCAGTGGAAAAACACAACGCCTATGACAGAAATGTGAAACTGGGATGTGATGTTTCTCCAAGCCTTGTTGAGCAAAGAAATGACTGCAGGTATGTGGGCCACCAAAGCCTTTTCCTGGCAG
The DNA here is from genome assembly GCA_004335615.1 of Chloroidium sp. JM. Lineage (NCBI taxonomy): Eukaryota > Viridiplantae > Chlorophyta > Trebouxiophyceae > Watanabeales > Watanabeaceae > Chloroidium > Chloroidium sp. JM. The sequence continues at coordinate 1,405,723 of QAXI01000436.1, forward strand.
CAAAAGGAAGTTTAGGATGATGCCCCTCAAAGGAGTGCAGGCATTCAATGAGAGGCTGGCAAAAGCATGATGAACCAAAAATGAAATGATGGCCCAGCAGGTATTGCCTGCCCCTGTGATCTGGCAGCAAAGCCTGCAACCTCAATCAATGCTGGACAAGCTCATTCGCTTGCAGCAATTTGTGGGCAGGAATAGCCTTCTTTATGCCTCCTGGTCAAGGAGTCAAGAGAGGCAAGGTGTGAGAGCATGACAGAGGCAAGGTGTGAGAGACGCGCCACATGCACAGCGCACAGGCAAGCTGCCAAAAAGCTTTACAGTAGGGGGATGGTCACCTCTCATGAGGTCTCATGGAGATTCAGGTGTGTACAGCATTCTTGTCAGGAGGATTGTCTGTCAAAAGCATTGGAAGCTGGAACTAGGGCCAACATGCAAACAGGGGTAGCTGCCCAGGCCTTGTCGTTTTGATGGCAGCCCTAATTTTGTCAGATTGCAGCTGATGATAAGGTGAAACATTATTGCATGCCAAACCTGTTGGCTTGGCACAATGAATTGTGAGACCATGTTTTCTGGGCCCTGCATGAAAGTGTCCTAGGTCTAGCAGGGCAAGAAGCTAGCATTATGTATGCTACATTTTGATGTATATGTTTGCTGATTTGCATATCTACATGATTGCCTGAGAAATATCAGTACATGATTGCCCAATATCAATAAGGCTACATTCATCCATCTCATTAAACATCTCCTCTGTGCCTAGCACAGACTCTCGCTGGCCTAGAATGTGGCAAGGAGGTGCAAATTTTGAATGATGTCCCCCCTTTCTCATCTTGAACATCTGCAACTTGATGCAGTGTCTTTTCCGATGTATCTCATAAATCATGAATTATAGGGAAGCCTTAAATGCATTTTCTCATCCTACTTTTGGTCATGTGTTGTCTGCAGCTCATTTTCTGCTCAATTATTGACCCAAATTGGTAGAATCGCAACTTTAAAGAACGGGCTTTTCCAGCCGAGGTAGCTGTTTGCTAAGCTCCTTCGGGGTCTTGGGAAGCTTGCCAGGCGCCGGGGGCATCTGGCAAGAGCTTTGGAGTGGAAAGCATGGCACCCAGCCCGAGAGGGGGGCCTGAGGGGTTGTTGGGAGGTCTTCGAACGGGGTACGCTGATGAAGTGTATATGCCAAGTGCATTTTCATATTGGGCGAGGAAGTATCCGCTCACATGTTATCCGTTGATACTATATTCGCAGCCGAAATCTGACCAGATGCTTTAAAGCACAGACAGGATGTAAACGTGACTGAAGGTGGACAAACGGTCTTCGTCATTGATTCAACCATTTGTGAATAGGTTGTGTTGTTTCGAGAGAAGCCGAGCAAACTGTGCAGGTAAATCACCTACTCGCAGCTCTCGGCATCAACGCTAGGAGAATCATAATTTCAACAATACATTGCTTCTGGGAACTGATTTGCCGGCAATATAGAGATTATGGGCCTGATGGCAATAATCGAGATTGAGAGCATCTACTTTACTCTCAAAGTCTTTTTGGGTCTTCTAGAAGTAGGTGGGGAAAACAGTGTCGCTCTGAATTAGGGACTTTGGTTGCCAAATGGCATGTCCACCTGATAATCAACTTTGTGGGTATGTCCGACTCTTCAGTAATGATGCAGGTGGACAGCACCAGATTGCACACGGCAGCTTCACAAGCAGAGGTTCAAGGTGAATATTCTTTGAATGGAGTAAGCGATTCTCGCTTCACACTCACTTTTGCTCAGTGTTGCTCACTCGGGCTGAATTGATAGTCTGAAGAATCTGTGCAGACGATGGGGAGCAGACACAGGCAGTGTGTGCAAATGATTCAACCTCTATAAGCAGTACAGAAGAAGAGTTTGCTCCAGTGGAGTTCCTCGGAGCTCCCCATCCAGTGAATGAGGAAGAGAGGCAGCAGGCGCCTTGTGGCTTGGAGGTATTTGATACACCCACAAAAGCTGATGAACGCCTTGATGACATCACAAAGCTGGTGAGCTTCTCGTGGCTAACTTTTTGGGCAATTCAACACAATGATGGCTCATGGAAGCGGCATCTGTGTTGGAACCTGTACATGCTGGTGGACTATTTCCTCGATTCTGGCTGTGCGCAAATTTGACATAATTTCCCACACTGGTCCCATCACTGACCGGAAGTAACACTTTGAGCATCAATGGTCAATCACCGTACCCACATTAACTTTTGATCCAAAAATAATTAAAAGGGTTTTCGCCAGTCAAGTTTAGGGTTCATTAAAAATTTGATTAAAATCGCTGGTCAAATTTAGCGCGCATTAAATCGAGGGCTTTCTCACGATTCCTGCGATAGCGCTCGACTCGATACTATTTCTCTACCTCATTCATCGACGAAAATCATTCCTCTGTCAAATTGTCAACTTCTCGCCAAGTTTCCTCATGTTCGCGACCTCGAGACGGACTTTGGTCCAAACTTAATGTCGCCTCAGAAATTGGTCCTGGGCCTAGTCAAATATTAACACTCACAATTTGATTAAAAATTATGGTCTAAATTCTGGAAATTCCCTGACAGCTTAGTCAAATTTAAAATATGGTTCAAAACTTAGTGTCGGTACGGTAGCAGTTGTCATGAGTTTTTCTCTTGGTGGTCATACTTCATCATGACTGTTTTGGAGTCTCAGGAATGGGGCTCAATCTGACTGTCATTTTGTGGTAGACATTCTCCTTCCATATGGGTGACCCAGGAAGCGGTCGCATTGCCATTTTTGCAGCTTGGAAACACTGCAGTGGTGTTGGAACAGCTTTAATTCCCAGACAAAACTAGGATACACTGTTGGCAAAGGCAAAGGTAGTCAAACTCAATGATTTGCAAATTCATCTTCTAACAAACTTCTCTTTTCGAAAAAAAAGGATAAGATTTCTCCCCTTTCCCCATAGATTTTATTCCCCGGAATTCACCGACTCACTTTCCACCTTCTCCCGAAATTCAGCAAGAGCTTGAGAGGAGAAACAATAGAAAGCTCAGAATAATTTTTTCTGCGCGTCAATAAGATCAAATCGATGGTCAGTTTGATGGATTTGGTTCACTTTCCTAAGCAGGCCTTGCATGCGATCTTCAAAGATCAAGGGATCGTCGATCAATCTCCATAACAAACAGCTCACGACAAAGACCCTCATGTCGCACGTTTGGCTATGAAATTATTTCTATTGAGGTCAAAAAAATATTCCTGAGAAATTCAAAGCAAAGAGCTCTTTTCTCCAGAGCTCTATTCTCCGGTGTCTTGTAGCAGGGGAAAAGTTGCTACTCATCACCGTGGTGACAATAACAGCAGCCCTCTCCCTAGGCCTCTACATGTCTCTTGTGTATGGAGCCAGCTGGAAGATGTTTGAGACGGTGGGATTGCAAAGAGGACTCAAACACCGAAAGAGGGACCAAACGAGGGTGTGAGATGGAGACTTATAGATGGAGGAGGGGAGGGAGGGAGGAAGGAGTGAGGGAGAATGTCATTGCGCTCCATCAATGTTGGATGGGGAGAAGGAGAGTGAAAAAGGATCAGATGCTGCCTTTCTCTACAAAAAGCTCCTCTTGCTTGTCATACAGGACACTGGTGGTGCCCCATCCAACACCTGAGCAATTTAGCCAAAGCAATTCAGCCACACCACCTTCATCACTGAGACCTGCTTTCAATTGCTTCCGGCTTCTTCCTCCCTAAACCAAAAATTTTCAAGGGGAGGGGGGAAATACGGTGAAAGGTCGCGATCTCCCTTGGGGAGAGTCATAACTTGTTGAACCAATTCTGAGTCGGTCGCTTAGCGGCAGCGACTAGCCGCTTCTTGGATGCGATTTTGTATGGTAGAGGACCTGTCGCAGATGTTGATGGTCGCTATGGGGGAACGCCCGCTTAATGGAGAACCACTAAATGGAGGTTCTACTGTACAGAAGTCGGTATTTACAGGCTAGCTCGAAGCTGGGAAGCCCCAGAGCAACGAGCTTACTCTTGACGCTTGGACTGTATATCCGCATTATCAAGTATCGTGCTCTTGAAATAATGAATAGGTCGTGATCTCCCTTGGGGAAAACTTTAATGTTTGCTAAATTTGACCACCCGATTTTAAATAAAATGTCTAAGGGCAAATCCTGGGCTTGCTTGAATTTTCCCAGAGGTTGCCCATACCTCGCCCCTGGGATCAGTTGTCGCCCATCCTAAGTGCCAGGTTGTCAATTGCCCGGCAGGCTGTCTGGTTGGATACCCACTCTAATGGCGGCTGGTCTTGGGGGACTCCAGGAGGGTCGATGTGCACTGTGGGGATGTTTGTGGGCTTGTTTGGGACCCCTGTCCCTGTCTCTTATTTACTGTCCCAGTGGTTGCATTGTGTGGTTGACACCAGACCTGCAGTCGTGCACCCTGCCAGGTCTAGGACCTACTCCACACACCATCATTCTGCTTCGCTCTTGTCTGCGTTATTCACGGTGTTTGGAAAGAAATGATTGCATCTTCCAGCCACATCGGGCTGATAAGATGAACACCAAGAGAGTGTACCATCTCGAACGCTTTTGCAGGAATCCTTTAAGATCCCTTTATACAAGCCAACCGCAAGTGGTTGGGGCTGCGATTTACTTTTGCTTCCTTTGCCATGTGTAGGTGTGTGGGGGGAAATATGGATGAGCAGGTGAGAATTGTGAATCGGAGGAACAGTCTGTTGATTGCTCAGTTAAGCTTGATTGTGAATAGACAAGTGGTTCAAGCCAATCATTAGCTAATTTTAATCTGCATGCAAGGTCCATTACACCCAAATCATCAGAAGAGCCGAAGATAAAGCAAAATGACAAGAGCTTTTGCTCCATCTTCACTGCATGCAATCAGATATACTTTTTGGGCGAAAACAGGGCTTTCGTATCCGCTCAAAATTGAGCAAACCCAAAGCAGCAATTGCCTGGAGTTCGTACAAAGAACGGTGTCCACGGAGATCAATGGAGCAATTAGTAAGAGGTTTACTGATTAAACGGAAAATGCCTTTCTGTCCACTTATAGGTGTGATATACGATGCCAGCATAATGGACATAGAAAATTCTTTATATAATGGACGCTAAAGTTGACCAACGAATTTAATGGGTTTTATTTGTGCGCTAAATTCGACCACTTGATTTCGAGTTGATTGTTTTTGGTCTAATATCTTTAAAGTAGTGAGAGTGTAGTTCGTGGTGCTTGATTTTTAAAAATCTCGACAGCTCGTTCATATGTGACACACCGTACTGGACAGTGTATTTTGCGGTCAGCCAAAAAGGTATCTCTTCACGGAAAAGGCTATCCATGGTCCAGTTTGGGCTTTTTAATTCCTTCCTTCACGGTGAAGGGAATAACATTAACGATGGAACGGGCTTGAAGAGCCAACTAATTGTTGACGATGCTAGAAATTCGTACGGAAAATTGAAATGGGTCCGCATCTAATTATTCACTGTGTCAGGACACATTCACGGTCTCAAGGCTGAAACACCCCAATTGATCATCACGGTAGGAAAATCTCATCCAACCACATCTGACACAGTGAATCAAGCTTTTCTTGCATCAGCCGTTTTCAAGAGAAGTCTCTCATGTCCAAATACAGCCCTGATTTCGGCAAATGGCTGCTTTTTCTCTGCGCTACCCATAGTCAAGCTTGCTGAGACGCTCCTTTTCATTGGCGTCAACTTTGACTTCTTCATTTTACCCCAGGCATCGCGAAAGGTCGGTACTAATGAGCAAATGTAGGGTCGGAACTATTTCACATTAGGTGATGTGAAGGCCAATTGATTATTCACTGCGTTCTTGAGGTGCGCGGTGGCAACTGCCCTAGTGAGAGATTGATTTCTCGCAGTGATCGAATTTTTCACGGTTGGACCCTACAACCTATATACCTTCCTTCCGAATACGGAAAGGGGATGCGAAAATTCATCGCAGGTTGCCTTAATTGCAATCAATTGCCTTGAAATACACTGTCCGGTACGGTATGGTCTCACCACTTGATAGGCTATGTCATTTGTCCTAATTTGTTGTTTGCTTGTATCATGATTGATCCTGAATTGCTTTTGCTTGTGAAATGGTCGATATTTACTATTGCATGCTATACATTGATCAGCCAGCGTGCAAGGGATTGGCAACCAAAGCATGCGCATATTATCTGGGTGGTAGAACAAATAGGTGCAAACATGTCTTGGGTGGCTCAGGGCCCCCCAAACCAAATCACCAAAAACTAGAAAGTGGTGAGGCAGGTCCCCAAACCTGTGAACAATAACTCTCCAGATCCATGGAATGAAAGAGTATCAAAAATGAGCTACTGTATGAGGTAAATAAAATACTCTGTTTTGAAAACTTTGTTATGATGGCTCTGATTTTGTGTAATTTATTGTCTTCATCTCACAAAAATTCCACACAAGCCAAAGACGAAACCTGATTGGTGCATCGTTATAACAATGATCATGTGTGTGTATAATATCTGTGCAGGTGTTTAAAGATTTCGAGGTAAACTTGGGAAATCATTGATGCCCTCAGACAGTAGTTTATGAAGTTCATACAAACCCTACCCAGCAGATTGGATGCGTCTTTCTATGCTCCTCATCCATCAGCCAAAGGCATCCTGCTAGTCGATAAATTTGAACCGAGGGAAGAATGAGTGACTACCTCATCAATATTCCCAGGGTGTAAGCTAGGGCCTGGCCTCCTGAGGCAGACAGTCAAAACTTATTCCAGGTCGGCGTTGAGGAAATATGTGGACTGAAAATCAGTTCCAGAAGGCTCAATCCGTGCAGATTAAGCCCCAATCGAAGAAATTTTCCTTTGCAGATAGACCGTGACACAGCCTTGGATGGACCAATGCTTCTAGACAAAATTCATATCTTAAGGATTTTAGAGAGTAACCAGCAAAGGTTACTTTTCTGCTGTTCCAAGTTGATAAGCCGCGCAAACAGAGGGCACCCAGGGCACGGGCAGGGGCAGTAGGAAACGGTGTGGTGGCGATTGCGGGTAGGGATGCGAAGAAGATTCATTTACCCATCCATTTCATGATGCAGACAACAAGCAGATAAAGCCGAACATGATCTGGAAAGTTTCTTGTGGGTGCGGGGAGGCAGAGGGCCAGTAGGGTGTACAGGATACTCGATCTACTATGTACAGCGCTCGAAGCTTTTGGGGGAAGGCTAAGCCTGTCATTCATCAGTATGCATCCCTGTTGTCTGCTGTACCTGTACACTTTTTGTTCGGAGCAGATTGTACCTTCAGACGCTAAGATGGTAGAGTCTTATAATTTACTCGAGGTGTGAATTTTATTCAGTACCTTTGATAGCACAGTACAACGGACACAAGGGTATAACGTAAATCACATACCATACCGACCATACGCCTGCCTGCAATTATTTGAGTTTGGCTTGCGGACAGGTCGACTTTTAATATACTCCGCACGAAACAAGCCGCAATTAAGTCCTTGAAGAGTGCAGATAATGCGATGCGGAGTATATTAACGGTCGACATAATTCCAATTTGACGGTCGAAATAATTCCAAAGTTCTCGATTTGTGCTGACAAGCCCAAATTGACATTACAATCGCAGAAAGCGGATAATTTGCCTTGTATTGACCAATACTTCCAAAAAGCACTTACACCTGTTGAAGAAGTTCGGAGAAAGACTCAAAAATATGTTTTCAAGCTATTTCATGACTTGACAAGGCATGCAAAGAGAGGGCGCGGGTAGACTTTTATTAATCCAAACTTTGATGCGGGCAAAATGCGGGTACTGCCGGAACAATTTTGTTGAAGAAACTGAGTACATCTTCCAGCCACATCAGGCTGATCAGATGGACACATTGACCAGTGTCAAGGAACACCGTGAATGACGCAGACAAGAGCGACGCAAAATACTGGTGGGTAAAATAGGTCCTAGATTTGGCAGGGTGCACGACCGCAGGTTTGAGAAATTTTCCAGGAGCGGGGAGGCGTAGGGACGGTACGGTAGATCAAAGAGTCTTGAGAGTCCTGGATGTTGTGTGCAAGGCCAAATGTCTGGAAACCGACGCTGGGGTACAGCAATTGGAAGGCAGAAGGTAGGGTGGTGTGCGCGAGCCGAGATGGAGGCGTGGACTGGTTAGTGGTGCTCAGTTCGGGTTCGAGGGGCTGAGGGATGTTGATTACCATATGCCGTCTTGTTGGTCCAGCCGTCGCTCATGGACTCCACGTCCGAGTCCTTGAACAGGTGGTCAAAGGGATTGCGAAGCACAATGATGTCGACATCAGACAGGAGCACACCATAGCCGAGCTTCAGAAAGCGCTGCAGGATCTTGAACTTGAGGCCCGAGACCGCATGATTTGACCCCACACCCTTCTGAGATTCAGAGATCTGCAAATTGTGAAATAATCACGTTCTAATTGCAATGTACCTCAACTCCAGCTCGTCTGTCATTCCAGGAGATGTAGTTTGTAACAATTCCTGATTGCCAACACCTGCTTTTCTGGGACTTATGTGGGCTTTTCTGGGACTTATGTGGGCACAGAAGTCCAGGAAGGTGAGACCAAAGAATCATTTGAAATGTAGGAGTCAGTGCGTACTCAACAGCTGACCGAATGGAATCAGCACAAACAGAGCACTGCAGGAGATTAGTTGGTTCGTGCCCTTCTCCTTCTTGGAGTTCCAGGGCTCCAAGAATTTACAAGCCAGACTCAGATGATTGAGCTCCAGGTAGTACAGTCGTGGACATCAAATGTGAGGAAATAAGTTTGCAGAACAACTTGGCAAACCTATCAGCAGCATTGCTCAAAAACTTCCTTCGTCATCAGCAGGCCACTGCAGAGGCCTAACGGTTGCTCCAGGAGGGACCACCAAAGAAGATTGGGGAAATCGGTTGGTCAATTTAAGGTAGGCTGGGATAGCACCTGTACTTCCATTTTCACGGCTGTCATGCCCTGGCTCTCGGCATGTGTCTTGGTGTCGTCATCCAGCGCCACCACCAGTGCGTTAGTCACGCCTGCTCGTTTAACAGAGCGGATCCAGCTGTCCAGCATGCCCCCTGGCTTGGCGTAATTCTTATTGGAGATGGCCACGATCAGCTCGCTCCCCTTAGCAATCTACACATTCATGTCACCTTTTCTGTTCATGTCCATGCCACGGTCTCTGCACTGATATCGACACTTTTGATGGCTGCAACACTATCTGTTGTTTGTATTCTGTTCTGCAATTTACTTGTGTCTTGAAGGTCTTGAAGTGAAGACTGAGGGGGAGATTGAGACTCTGTACGGCAAGGTGAGGAGCATGGTAAGTCTCAGCATCCTCACAAAATCTAGAAATATGAATTCCTAAAAAGCAGTTCTGACTTGGTAGGGAAGTGAGCTTCATCATGCTCTGATATACCGTAAGCACGTTATGGATGAGACTACTCCTTAAATTTGAACAAGCTGTCAATGGTCTTCCAAATTTCGGACCATAATTTTTGATCGATTTTTGAACATCAAATTTGACAAGGTTCAATTTCTGACGTGACTGTAAATTTTGACCTTTCATTTCGAGGTTACGAACAGAGTGAAGCGCCACTAGAAGTAATTCATTTGGAAGGTGAATAATTTCCGATGATAATTGAGGTCGAGAAACAATGTTGAGCTGAATGCATACAGCTGAGGAACATAGGTTTCCTCAGAAATATCGATGTACTGGAGCCTAGAGCAAATTTAAAGGTTTTCAATGTAAACTAAAGTTGACCACTTAATTATGAGCTGATTACTTTTGGTCTGACATATAATGTGGTTATGGTACCCATAAACAACGACCAAATGTGAAATAAGCATGCCCAGATTCACAACTTCGAATATGGACTGCCGTTATGCTTGAATTAGCTTGAGTAAAACCAACATCTGAGCAAACAAAAAGAATTGCTTCTGAGACCTTTCCAATGGTGTATATTCCTTGTTGTTGCTTTAGTGTCAAGCTAAATTTCTCCAGCACTTGTTTTCTCCAAGATTCTGTGTTTCTCCCTTGAGCCCAGATGAGTTTCTCCTCTACCTTCAAGCTGCTTCTGGCGCCATATCAGAGTCAAGGCATGATGTATGCCGTGGAGTTTGTGAAATAAGATCCAGCATTGAATGCAGGCCATGAAAATGCCGTGGACAGGAGCCACCATCACTGGGGGAAATTTGACACACAGTCCTGGTTTGAGGATTTCTGTCCTTCCCCCTCCCCCCCCTCCCCAGCTCTCCCCCCCTCCCCCCCTCGCTCCAACTTCACATCCAGCCCCCGGCCAAGCTGTCACCTTTGTTAACACCGCGGCCAGCTCTGGATCTTTGGCGTCCCTCTTGGCGCTTGGCAGCCAGGGTTTGTGGCGGTCGGTCCCCTTCTCCGCAAATATGGCCTTCATCAGCTCTGCCTGGAGCGCATAGAGCTACTTTTGCGTGAAAGATGGAGAGTTTGCAGCTGCTGATCGGCAAAAGGTCCTGATCACTCCAATCCATACCTGATTCCCCGCCAAAATAAGGCAGCAACATCAAACGTTGATGTGTGTTGCAAGTAAAGGTGAACAGAGAGGGAGCGAGAGAGTGACATTAGCTGCCAACAAATTGCAAATATCTGATCCTCAACAACCCGCTCATGCGCTTCAATGCCGGCAATGAATTCAGATTAAGAGATTCAGGACCAAGATATACCAGCTAGAACAGTGCCTGTGTCCTCTGATTGATCCAATCTGGCAATGAGGTGAACTCCTTGGGTCACAAGTCCGGAATCCTGCAAGGCATTTGCAGGAAAACATAGAGGAAGGGGAGTTGACCTGGTCTCTGGACTTCGTCATCTCCATCTCCACATCGGCCAGCTGGCCCTCCAGCGACTTGATTCGCGCCAAAGACTTTTCGGCAGCCCGTTTTTCCCTCAGAGCCATGTCCTCGGCCTCCTTCTTTGCCTTCTGGGCTTCCAATACCCTCCCACTCATGTCCTTCATCTGGCTCTGCAGGAACAATGGTACTCAAATTTGTATGCAAATAATCTGAAATCCGACGGAACAGTTTTGGCTGAGCCAGGAAAGGAGAGGTGTGATGGGGAAAAGAGGAATGAGGGGGTCGGATTGCCAAAGATCTCAAAATTTGGTACATCTGCCCAGTATCAAGGTCGAAGTACCGAGTCGGAGTCCACCACATCTAGTGGAAGCCAAAGAGATCGCATGCATCATCCGGACTTATACACTACCTGCAGCCAGTCTGCCAAGTGCATGCAAGTCAATCCATCAAATTCAGTGCCTCTGATCCTCCATTCGTGGGTAAGTCAAATGGTGCTCACCTGAACCTTGGTCCTCATATGGTCTGCTTCGCTCTGTAATTGCTCTGCTTTGCTCTGTAACTTCTCCGCTAATTCCCTTCTATTCTGTTCATCTTTGGCTGCTGATTCCTGCATAAGAGTCTACAGATGCATGCGATCCAAGATTCATTACCAGAATGCTACGCCCCCCCCCCCCCCCCCCCCCCCCCGCCTCTGTCTGCTGCATGTCAGGATTTGTGAACTAGCTGTTCCAGATGCTGCCCTTTGTGTGCAAACTTTCTTGCATGTCCTGTTTGCAGTGGAGGCTTTTGGGTCCTGTTTGGCTCGATACTGGATGGTTCATTTCTCCAGACTCACTTCTCAGGACAGACACTTCTCAGGACAGACAGGAAATATGGATGTCCAGGTATGCCGAAGGTGTGCTAGCAGGGAAACTCACATTATACGAGATATCGCTCAGAAGCTCTGCCTCCAACATTTGGAGCTTTGTCTTGTGGTAGGACAGTGCTCCAGAGATGATAAATGTCAACACCATACCAACAGCCACTAATGAGAGCAGTGGCAATGCTCTAGACAGTGTCAGATTTGAGGGCGCCTGAGAGTTCCGCCGTGGGTTATCCATATTCAGGCTAGGTGTCTGCATCGTGAATACAAAAGTTTAGCTCCCGAAACGGGCTTGGCTCACATATGGCTGACCCAGCAAGTTCGATTCCATGATCTAATTTGCCTTGACTGGCCCTGGTGAACATCAATTGCTGATTGAATCATACTCTGAACCCATAATCTTACTTAAAGATGGCTAGCCTTGATGGGACATAATTATCCATCTGTCATTGTAATTTGGACCAATTCAAAACTGGGAGGACTCTCGCAAATGCGCCAGATCAATTTATGTTACTCTCTCTGACACTAGCAAGGCGTTTCCAAATCAGCCAACACTCGACAGCCTTTGATAGAGCCAAGCGCATCGCACTCGCCCAATTGGAGAGTCAATGACAGTCATTGTGGCGGAAATTACTTGAAGATTTTTCCCGGAAATTTACCAAGAAGAAGAAGAATTTAGTAAATACCATGATCGTTTGGGAGTTGTCGCCGTAAAACCCAAACCCATATCCATGAGCATTCGTGCGTGTAAAGCATGCGTGTAGTGCATGCGTTACGTGCGTGTGAAATGTGGTCTGTTCCACACACTTGGTATCAGCAAGTATTTTAGAGGGGTTCTAAAAACTAGCATAGGCTTCCTTGGTGATTTCACTGATGTCACATCAGCCTAATGTGGCTGGAAGATGTAATGCCACCACTTTAAGAGGGGAGACACTTTAAAGATTAGACCACACTTCAAAATTTGACCAAGCTGTCGCGGATTATTTGAGATTTGGACCCTATTTCCTGCGGTTTTCGAAGTAGACCTCTACTTCGAAAATCGCAGTGCTGGCATCCTTAAAAGTCCAAAACAAGGGGATTCTCCTAAGAGGAGAAGCTGACCTTTCGCCCTGCCAGAATTTCAGTACCTACCCCTCCCTCTTCAACACCAAGACACCAGATTGTTGGGAGATAGAATCCCTGAAGTTTATCGGCGTAGTAGACAGTACCTCCTCTCAGCCCTTCTATATTGCAATTGCTGATTCTTGCCTAGCATACCACTTTTTCAGACTGCTTAAGCATGTGGGTGAGAACACACATATTCGATTTCCACATAAGAGCGGTTGTACCCAAAGCAGTTTTTGCGGCAATCTCCTTCCTTGCCATTCTACCGGTTCTTACTCCCCAAAGACTAGCGGGGGGCAAGTCTGGGGATAAGTGGGTAGTAAAAGGGACGGAGGAGGCTCCTTTAGGCTTGACATTTTCCAAGGGAATGTCCAGCCATTTGCCATACAAGACATACTGATGGCTGTGCGTCTTATGGTTGCATAACATGCAGCAACTTCTCCATTTTTGTGTACGGAGAGCGTTTGGCGGAGGTAGTTAGACTGCTCATTCACGCTCGCCTAGATCCAAATGTTTTGGCCTCACTCTCTGGGAGTCCATGCCTTCTGAAGATGTCGTGAATGAATCAGCGAATAGCTGCTCTGCCTTGGCACCCCAACATCACCTACAATACCGACACAAAATGGCCGAGCAGCTAGCAATGGGCCAGATGGAACACCAATTTAGGACGTTTCCTGCCAATCCTAATCCCAGGGTGCAGTGCAAATCGTAATTACAAACTTTTACTAGTGGCAATGATGGTAAGGCCTCATGCTGAGGCAAGCTGATCCACAGAATGCAAATGCAAATTTCTGTCAATCAGCTCATGATGTGTGATGTCACGTTTGCACATGTCCGGATCATCACTCGACAACTGAGTTGTCGTTGAGACTAAACTGCCTTCGACAAACTTTGATCCTCAGCCATGCAAGTGCGACCAAAGCAACCTGAACCAAATCAGGCGATTCGACTACCGATACGTGCGCTTCATGCACAGAAAAATACCAGCTCCAGTGCAGAATGCAACAATCCAAGGTCCAATCACAAAGTAGCGATAAGACGATTTACAATTTCCTCTTTTAGCGGACAAAAAACAGCAATATGCTTGGAGGCATTTCCCCGCGTTTCAGATATGTTAACTGACTTCCTTCGAAAGGTAGTGAAAAGGCACACTTTCCGTTCCGTTGAATTAGTAAGATTACTATGTGCTCTCCGTTGATCTCCGTGGACTTCGTCCAGGCAGGCTATCGATCATGCACTCGAAATTGGCCAGTTGCAGCTGTTCACACGAAAATAAATCTCTTCGCCCCAAAAGCTTATCGGATTGTGTGTAGTGACAATGGTGCAGACTTCATACCATTTTGTGTAAAGCCTCGGCTATACTACACGGTGATTTGGGTGTATTTGACTTGAGATGCAGATTGAAAATTAGCGTATAATTGGCTTGAAATCTTTGCCATCCACAATCTAGCTCCACCGCCGGTGGAAAGTAATTGGACTTTTTGGGGTGTTGTGGGAGGAAGGGAGAAATGTCGTGTTGTGGGAGGAATGTCCCGGGGGTCGTTAGAGGACAGGGGTACGGGAGCAACAGGATGAATTTATTGGAGGAACGGTGCGAGATATAGACATTTGTGTACGGAATCCCTGTCAGCTGTGGAAAGTCCTGATGATGCTGCGAGTTTCTCGGTACTGTGGAGCAGTGAATACACTGTTCCTGGTGGAAATGACACCGAACTTGGTAGGAAAGGCCCAAGGTATCCTTCAACTTACTAATAGTATTCTTGGTGGTTCAACAAGTTATTTCTCGGTTCTGTCGAAATTCTTGTTGGACCGAAAAACCCAACCCAATCCGATCCTTCTCAGGTGGTTTGTATTCACAAAACTTTCTACTAAAATTAAATTTTCACTGAGCTTTTCAGTCGCCAGTACAATTAATTTCCTTTTAAAATTTCCAGTGTCACATGAGCATAGGAACTGTGCACTGGATTCAGGCTTTTTGTTGTGCACGCTTTTGAGGGTCATATAGTGAACTTGTTATAATTGACAATTTCATGGATGTTCAAAGAATTCGTGCCTTGGACAAATGGAGATAAGAGGAGGAGTACCATTGCTGTTGCCAAGACTTTGTCCCTATGCAGCACACAGCAGCTCCAAAAGTCTGCAGCCTTTCAGTAAACAATAAATCCGTGATGTTTCCTGACACACCAGTTTGGATGGACAAAATGTCCATCTGCACCTCAACGTTTGTTTGAGACTTTGGCTTCGTTTGTTTGCAAATATCAGGATCATCAGATATTGCAGGCCTGTGCAGAACTCAATACAATTCACTGAACGGTGTTTCTTGTTGTAGGCATGAAGGCGGTTTCCAGATTCGATCCACTGCGGCATATAGGGAAGTCTTTCCTGCCCCTGCAAAAATCACAAAGATGGGGACATGGATTATTGAACAGGCGATTGAATTTCAATTGGTCAACGACTTTCTCTGATCGCAATATGTACTGTGCCAATATTAGGCCTAGCCATTAGGCCTGACACGGTGATCAGTGGAATGTCCACAGATCCCAATACATTCTCAGTTTGCAGGATTGCAGTTGCAAGCAGACACCCTCCGGATCCTGGCAAATCCCTCGCTCGGAGGAACAATCTCTATGGATAGTCTCGTTGAGGACCTATAATCTTTAGTATAAAGTGCTTCCGTTCCCCAGAAGACCCCTCACTTGTTGGACCAATCTCTATGGATGTTCTCTTGTGGGATACTCTCTTGTTGGACTAACAACTGTATCAGATTGCAAGAAGTACAGCCCACAAGACAGTCCAGGGGATTGCCCCACCAGCCAACATCCTGACAAGTAAGGATTGCCGTGCATGAAAGTGTCGTGCCCAATCTGGAAGTGGGAGGCTCCTTTTGACACGCATTTCCATCCTGTCAGGACGGTTTCTCCGGAGGAACTCCCTGAGAGCTGCATTTAACCATACAACACCACTCAGTATTGCAGAGAAAGATCCAAATATCACATGTGAAGAACTGCCGACCAGTGCAAGCGAGCAACTTGAGATCAGTTGATCACCTACTCCCTTGAACCAGGCAGCGAGCCTGGCCGGTATGTGGAGCTGATGCAAGTCCAGGTCCCAGAGAACACGGCTGACCTGCGTGGATTGAGGCAGGACGTTGTCACGGAGGCCCTGGAGAACGCCATGGAGGAATGCCCACAGGACTCGGAGGGCCCCAACGCTTCCCTAGCTCACTCAAACCACCTGTGCCGTGGTCCCCTGGGTCGCTCCGACATGCCAATCATCCATACCAGACAAAAGGCGCTGCCTCTTGGGTCACAGATTTGACAAATGGTGCCAATCAGTGGGAATCTGTACCATGGCTCTGAATCTCTTTTGCATATGAAAGAATCAGAATGCCAGGTTTCAAGTCATTGCAAGAGGGAGACAAATATGTGCAGCTGTTTTTTGTGGTGCATGGGACGGGCACTGGGCGCATCAAGGCGGCAGTCAAGGAGCGACTGCGTAAGCACAGGGCGGTCAAGTCTTTCAAGGAGGATTCCAACTCCGCAGGAGGCTGCACAGTGGTGGAACTCATCATTTGAATCTGGCAGATCTAATGAGTAAGTGTGGGTCAATCAATCATTGATCAACAGGAAGGAATTGAACCTGTGCATCCTATGCATAGACTTGTCAAGTGGCTGTGTAGATCACATTCCCTCCCTACATGCTTTTCTGTGTTCAGCTGGTGTTGAATTGCTGTAGCAAGCGCACCCAAACCATGAGTGCTGCTGATTGATGATCATTGTCGTTTGCAGCGGTGCCCTCGGTTTTTGCAATCTTGGATTCGCCAACTGCAGCAGATGTGCAGTGCCCCTTTCCTTGTTTTTGGTCACTCACACTACTGTGTTCCTCGCCACAGATACACATGTGACCATCTTATCAGTCTATTGCTAGTCGCTATGATGAGGCTCTGGTAAACCCAGCTTGACATTGATTCACCCGAGAATGCAACACATCTATTCTTCTTTGTATTGACGGTGTTCAGCGGGAACGACGAGTTCCAGGATATGTGTCCTCAAAATCGAGCAGGGGTTCAAAAGTTATCTTGATCTTTAGCTGATCTTGATCTTGATCAAAATTGATTTGATCATGATAAGTGGGGTACAACTGGTCATGGCAGAAGATGTTATGGTCGCATGTAAGGACCCAAGGACGATACGTCGGATTATTGCTTAAATCGGAGTGCTGGAAAACAAGTCAGTCGTTTTTTTGCCAAAGTTCAGGACCACACATCATGAGCTACCATTCAAAAAGTACTGATGCAATCGAGATGCCACATCGTCAGTATGCTATATACTCCTCCTGTATGAGCTGGTCTTGCAGGAAGGCAGAGGCACAGGGTGTACTTGCTGATAACCTAACCCTGTGCTCTGCTCTTAGTTCAAATGTCGGCAAGCGCAGCTTAGGCATGCCTTTGCCTTCCCAAGCACTAGCTCCCAGCCTCTCTCCAATATATGCCCATGCGTATGCCCATACGGTTGCCTATCCCTGAAGCACAGTGGTTTCAGAGGCGCTGTCACATACTCCTGTGCACCAATTTTGCCTGTGCACCCCCTGCTGCACCAAAATCCCATGCTTTTGGAGGCCTTGGGCAGCTCATCAACGCCTTGACTCTGCGTCTCTCGAATTAATCGGAGGAAGCACTCTCCATGGGCTCACTCTTGACACGATCTCTTTTTAATCTGGTCCACCTTGGGTGGAGATCTGAAGTTCATCGCTGCCCAAGCCTGGAAACCCCTCCTTGTTGGCACTGCACCGGGGATTTTGACGAGCTTGCAGAGACCAATTCCCATCTAAATTGAGACGTGCAGAGAGCCGAAGTAGTCCGCTTGCAAGGAACGGAAGATCAATGTCTGAGAAAAAGTACTTTTGGAAATAGGATCGCTCTGCTGAAAGTGGCCAAAAAGTGGTCCTGAACTTTTGTAAAGGACTGTAATGTGCAGGACTTCAAGCGTACAGCTGTTTAAGCGGTTGACTCGAAAAACGCAGCGCTGGCATTGTATAGTCGCTATAAACGACTAATAGTGCAGCCTACAAGCGGCGCCTACAATCAAAAAAGAAAAACTTATCCCATTGAATTAGTAAACCTCTTACTCATTGCTCCATTGATCTCCGTGGAGTCCCTTCTTCATTCATTGGTATGCCTGCACTTTGCGCTGTAAATTTGCTCGTTGAGTGTGGGCGTTGTCGTTGTATATCTGAAGGTAGGGTGTAAGATCTTGTAGATCATGCATTTCTGTGTCGCCACAATGCATCCAACATATCAAATTCCCAATGATTCCCTAAACCCTTCAGATAAAACCATCTACTGGTCGGGATTGCACTGAGCAACAAAGTTGACAACGCGGACCAATCCAGAAAGTAAGCAGAGCCCCAATGTTGAGAAGAGAAAGATTACTGCCTGGATTCCTTCATCAGAATAGGCAAATCGAGCAAAAGACTTGGATCATAGATGAGATTCAAAATGACATGTTAAGAATTTCCCTCCCAACCAGGAAATGCGATACAATAAAGCAAATAAAAATATTTCATTACTGCTTTGCCAACATCTACATGCGCGTCATACCTCTATGAAGTAGCATTTGAAATCCAAATTCTGTCATCAGTTTAACCACTTAATAAAAGGTACTAGCCTGAATATCAGTGTATTAGTTATCATCGTTACTATTATTATTTCATACCTGAATATCATCCCGAAGTGATTGAATATGAAAGCATAAAATAATAATATCCTCCAATGTTTTCCTTCAGCTTCCGTGTAATCTCAGAGGTTTCGCTTGTCTACCGCCTCTCCTCGTTCCCAAACCAACAGCCTTCCAAGTCTTTAAGGAAAGTGCTTGGAGTTGCGCTCTCCACCACGGCCACAAATTTGCCAAACATCTTCTCATTCCATAAATATGACTTCACTACCTCATCGTGTATGTCAGTCCTGAAAAAAGAGGTTTGGTCTCGTTGTCCGTAACCTACAAAAAAATGGGCTGTAGTTGGGTGAACACTGATTGTAGCTTGCGAAGTCAACAGGAGCATTGATTCAAGCTAAAAAAGGTTTTGACAGCTGGGCTCTGGGTGTGTTTGATTTTCTGTCTGCCTGCCGCTGGATGTCGTTGGCTGATATTTCTTTGTCAAAGGCCATGGACCGAATCCCGCCATCCTTTGCATGTCATTGCAGATGAGATTCCCAAAAGTCAAGTTTTGAAGACCGCCCTAGTGTGCAGAAACACATGGCAGGGCCTTCAGGCCCAGCAGTTGATACAGTATTCATGCATGCAGATGTGGCCCAGCAATCTGAATTCTGCTTGCCAAACTCATTTGCGATGAGTTTGGAATTGATTACATCAGGCTGCTTTCATGAGCATGGAGACATGGCAAGGTCATTCTCAAAAAGCACACAGTCTGCAATTCTGTGGAATTGCATCTGCTTGACAGTCGCATTATTATGATAAGACACATCTTCAACTTTTGGTGGTAACTCACCATTGCAAATTGGGTAGCTATGGTGCTTGAGGACCCTCACAGTGAGTAGAGAACATTCTTAGAAATTCAATCAATAGCACTCCTTCATAATTCACACGCAGTGAGGGGTAGGAGGAGGGGCAGGGGAGGGGAGGGGGAGTTGTAAAGAAATAACTGACCATTACAATAACCCAGTATGTTAGAATACTACGGTTATCTCGAAATTGAACCTGATTCTCTAGAGAGAAGTTGATGTCTAAAAAATCATGGCCATGGGGCAGGAGGGTTATCCATGGGGTGGGTAATGTTTTAGGGCTGGGAACAATCTACAGTCTAGGCGCTTCTGCAGCAAAAAGTTCTGTTCCTTGTCCTGGCCATTAATCAATAATAGCACCCCCGGCTTCCTCAAAAGCTAATGGCTACCTCGTCACTCACCAGCCCATTCCCAGTACCATTGCTTCCCCTAAGCATGACCCTGGTCCCCATAGCAATCTTGCCTCCTCTTCTAGACCTCCGCATTCATCAGCCTCTGTTAAGACTTATTTGTAGATAGCCTACGGGATGGCTGCTCCCCTGAAGATGGTCTTATATGGGATTCGGATCCACTTAACTCAGCGTGCAGAGTGGCTGCTATCCCCTCCAGCTTGTTGAAATATAGAAGACGTAAAAATAAGGGCCACACATTCTTCCTTCAGAAAGGCAGAATGCATTTGCCCTAAAGCAGAGCGGATGTACACCATGGCGACATGGGATTCTCTTTGTGAATACCGTTGTGCAAATTGTATTTCACGGTGCCCCCAATACCCCTAATACCATAATATCAGAGATGTCGAGGTATTGTGGTGCAAAATCATACGCAGGGCCAAAAAATACCCAAATTGCATCCATTCTTTACACGTATCCATTTCCCAATTCACAGTGGGGAGGCTGCCTGGTCAAATATCATCTAAAACGGCATCGGCTATGAATTCGACGCTACTGGCAGTTCTTTCCCAGCACCTCGATTCTGCTGGTTCTGGGGTGTGAAACTCTTTCCTCACGAGGTGATCAGGCGCACTTTCTTTCCCAATCACCAGCCCCAGGTGCAACGGCAAAGCTAGGTAGAAGATTTTCACACTTGCGTCTGAAAACGCCAGTAATGAATAAATTATTCAAGATACAGTACTGTACCAAAGGAATTCACGCACAGAAGCAGGGAGAAAAGAATTGAGTGCACCCTTTGCCAAATGCTACCAAATTCACGTTCGAGGGGTTCCCGCAGCGTGTTGAAGGAAATGAGTACATCTTCTAGCCACATAGGGCTGATTAGATGGACACATTGACCAGTGCTAAGGAGCACAGTGAATAACGCAGACAAAGCGAGGCAGAATACATTGCAGTCATGTTTGGGACAGGCCCTAGGTCTGGCAGAGAGCACTACCACAGGTCTTGATTCAAATACGCACAAGGCCACCAAAGGGATAACAAGGAGAAGACAGGGGTTCCCAAACAAACCCACAAATATCCCCACAGTGCACATTGACCCTCCCTGAGTCCCCCAAGACCAGCTGCCATTAGTGTGGGTATATAACCAGACAGCCTGCCGGGCAAGTGACGACCCGGGAATTGACCGTACAATACAAATCACGCTAAGGTAGTTATTTTTGGGGTATCCAAATGCTGTCCGCACTCAAAGTAAAAATATTCCTTGACCACACGGCTGATTGAAAGCCAACCAAATTTATTACCTTCTGTCTTCTTATTCTACATCGCTGAAAATTTATTTTACAGCAAGCGCAGTAACTTGCGTTGGCGTCAGCCTGATCCTCCTAAATTGCACCGGTTGAACTCGTATAGCACTATCCAACTCGAAAACGAGGCCTATCCGAGATCATTCAGACAGTCCAAATTGATCTATCTGCATGCTTCATTGGATGATAGTTATAAGAACAGATATGGTTGCCACACTAAAGATAAGACCATATTTGAAATTTGAATGAGCTGTCAAGGATTTTCTAACATTTGGACCAAACTTTTCTTTCGCATTTTAAACTTTAGTTTTTACCAGGTCTACTTTCTGAGGTAATTTCAAATTTGGACCATCCTTCTCGAGGTTGCAAACATAGTGATACGCAGCGAGAAGTCATTCTTTCAGAAGGGGAATTGATTTCGCTGGCGATCGAGGTCGAGAAAGTTTGTCAAGCTGAAAATATTTGCAGATCTCCAGAGATCCCTCGATTTAATGGACACTACAGTTGACCAACGAATCAGATACGTTTTTAATGTGAATTAAGTTTGACCACTTGATTTCGAGTTGAATACTTTTGGTCTAATCTTGAATGTGGTGACGCAAGCAAAAGAAGTCCAAATCAATGGAGACGGAAAGTGTGACATCTCTCAGGTAAACAGCAATTATTGAACAGCTTGGGTGGCCGACAAAGCACCTTCCCTAGGAAAAGGTAAGAGGGCAAGTCCTCGCCGCTTATGCCTGCTTGGCTGGGATAATTGCTCATAGGAGGCCATTCCTCATCTTTGATGTCAGATGTTAACCAACAAAGCTCAAAGACGGATTGTCCTGATGAATCCAAAAATTATATTTGGCGTCAAATTAGCTGTCTGACTTGCAAAATCGTCATACCTAAAAAAAGGCTTTACCGCTGAACTGTCTTATCCTTTCAGAGAGCAACTACCGTACTGGCGACTGAAAAGCTTGGTACCCTGGGCCAGAAATTGGAATTATTAATTTCTCGGTGGGCCAAATTAATTTCTCGGTGGAGCAGTGAAGAAATGTCCTCGGTGGGAATCACACCGTTCTCGGTACTTCAGGCCCAGGGCATCAATAACTTGCTCTCGGTGGTAAAGCAAGGCAATTCTTGGTAGAAATGCAGTAGGGTTTGGGGTTTAAAGGCTCCCATGCGCGCAAGCGCCAATTCTTCGGTTCCGATGAGATTCTCGGCGGGCCGGGACACCCAATCTAATTGTTCTCAGGTGTCTCGGATTCTCGAAACTTTCGGCTCAAATCTAATCGATTGCCAAGCTTTTCAGTTGCCAGTACGGTATATGACCTGCTCAAATCAAGGACTTAAATTCTTGAAATAGAGTTTTGATACTCTCTGCGGGACCAATTTGCCCCTTCGCCCCTTAAATTCTTGTAATTGGGGGGGGTGGGGGGGGGTGGGGAGAAGAATATGTAAGTTTTATACATATCTAGCAAAGCTAGATATTACGTGTTATGTATTCACCATTTACGTATTACTACATGTTACGTATTCACCGCTCAAATTCAACTTCTTTCGTTGCGCCCGAATGTTAGTAGATTCTGAATGGATTCAAATTCTTTCACTCTCGTTCAGGCTGGAAAAGGGTGAGCATGTCCTCTTGAAATGAGGCAATTCTAAATTTTAATACTCAATGTTAAGTTTCGAGAATCGGAGAATCCGAGCATAGTAAGATAGGGTGTCCCGTCCCACCAAGAACGTTGTCTAGAAGGAGAAGAAGAAGAAGAATTTACATCTGCCAGCCACATCAGGCTGATTGCCTAGCGTTTGCGCGCTTGTGGGCGCTGAAACCCTAAACCCTGTGTTGATGAATATTGGCATGTGAGCAGCTTTAAAATCTTGAAAACATGGAGATACCAAATCGAAAGCACTGTGAAGGTAGGGAGGGAGGTACGCACCTAACAGCTGCGCAGACAATATCACGAGGCCGACAATCTTTGCCTGACCAATGACAGTGGTAATCACTGCAGAGGTCTGCTGTATCATCATCGTATGCACCAGGTTGTAGGCCAGAGCGATCGCACTGGTGCCTAAAACATAGAAGGCTTGAAAAGGGATGCACACATCAATTGCTCACTTGGATCGCTTGAATACCCTAAACAACTGGTGGAATGTAGTTGAGAAATGCAGGAACATTTCTACAGTAAGTCATCCCAAAAGCAACCAATGACAGTTGAGGCAATCAGAGAACATTGACGGAATTAAAGATGGACTTGATTCCTTTGCCATACATGCCGATCATCTGCTAGGATTAGATGGATTGCTCTGCAAATCACTGCTTGCTGGAAGACCAGATGAATGCACGAGGCGTGGATATCAGGGGTTGCTGGTGGTGCATCAAGCATCATTTCCTGACAGTCTACAACTATTGATGTGACAAATCAGAGGAAAATCACCCAGAATTGTGCTCCAAGTCTCTGAGGCGTGGCCAACCTGATATGCTCGGAAGGAAGTGTACTGCAGCACATCAGCATAGACTACATATGGTGAATGTCCAGAGAAGCGCGCATCAATGGAAAAAGAGCGGGAGCTGTCTTATTGGGAAATATACAACAGCGCAGCGCCATCCAGCACTCCGAAGACAGCCAACCGAATTGCACAATACAATCGTTTCACTCGCAAATCGTGATCTAAGATCTAATGTTTCAGACAAGATTACGGAATGATTCTGGCAAACTGCTCTGCTTATAATGCTGATTACTCACCTCTTTGTAGAGAAAGCAAGGTAAGATTGCTCCACAACTTATGGGTGCAGTGTAGAACGTCAGCTGTAGTGCGTCAACTTTCTCTGAAAGCACCTTTCCGCTGCAGAGCAAGAGCCTCTTCAATCAACAAGAGCGTGAGAAGCGGGGGAAGGAAGGAGCTGTTTGGAGGCGAAAGAAAAGGTTTTTGAGAGAATCGGAAATGGGTCGAGTGTGAATACCCGCTGTGAGTAGTGTAGGAGAGATGAGCGAGCGTGAAGTGCCCGTGCTATTCTGCGGGGGCCACCGAGGGGGGGGGGGTAATATTCTTTGACAGAATAAAACTTTTATGAACGCGGTGATTCTCTCATAACTTTCCCGTCCATCATATTACGAGCATTGCTTTCAAGCCAGCTGATTTGTCTAGCTTTTGGCGAGAGAGGGAAGGGGGGGGTGGGGGGGTGATTGGACAAATTTCTGTTTACAGAACGCCTTTCCAAAGTTGATAACAAAATCCTCCAATTTCAACGACAGACCCAAGAATTTTGCAGGCAATTTTGAGGGAGTCGCGAAATTCTCTGGCATAAAAAATATTTGTTTGAACTTTATGTTTCCTCGCCACTTCGAAGATTGACCATTATCTCCATTTTTTTCAGAAAAGCAGTGCTGGCATTCTGTTGCCGCACCTACTAGCCTATAGTATAAGCGCGCACAAAAAACGGCAAGTATTGTCCATTGGACTGGTAAAGCCTTTACTGAGCACTCCGTTGATTTCCGTGGACTTCGTCATTTCAGGCTATTGATGCTTCCAATTTGCCTAATTTCCCAAAGGAATACCATACCGACACTAACTTTTGGATCAAAATTTAGTGTCGGTACGGTATCTAATTGTGTGATGAAGCAAAAGTCATGTCATTTTGCATACCGTAATCACACTAATCATTAGACCAATAAATATTAAACTCGAAATCGCGTGGCCAAATTCAGTTCACATTTTAAAAACCCTGAAATTCGTTGGTCAACTTTAGTGTCATTAAATCCAGGGATTTCTGAGGTTTCCTTCGAAAGCGTTCGGCTCGACTTTCTTTATCGACCTCGATTGTTGTCGATCATTATTCTCCTCCCAAATGGAGAACTTCTCGTGGCGTTTCACTCGATTTGCAATCTCGAGAAGAATGGTATAATATTAGAGTCAGCTCAGGAAGGAAGGAAATGATTACACTTTCCAGCCACATCAAATTGATTAGATGGACACATTGACCAGTGTCAAGGAACGCCGTGAAAAACGCAGACAAGAGAGACGCAGAATACTGGTGCGTGGAGCAGGTCCTACATCCACAGGAGGAGAATCGGAAAGAGAGAATTTTCGACATTGTTTGAGGTCGAGAAGAAAGGTCGAGTCGAGCGCATTTGAAGGTATCTCAAAAATATCCCTCAATTTGATAGATGCTAAAGTTAACCGACGAGTTCAAAGGGATTATTAAAAGCTCGCTAAAGTGACCGTCCGATTCCGAGTTAAATACTTTTGGTCGTAGCGTATTAACGACGCTACGGTAGATTTTATGTTCTTCTCAAGGTTGCAAACAGAAAGAAACGCCGCAAGAAGTTATCCCTTCAGAAGGGGTAACTTTCGACGATAATTGAGGTCGACTGAGGTTGAGAATGTGTGTTGAGCTGAAGACATTCGCAGATCTCCCAAGAAATCCCTCCATCTAATGCACGCTAAAGTTGACCGACAAATTTGAAGATTTTCACATTCATCGAAGCGGGTGGCAGCTCCAGGCATATTTGGGTGGGAAAAGGGACGGAGGCGCGGAGGGGATGAATTCGGCACGGGGGTACAGGGGCCGCAG
>QAXI01000436.1:1473914-1489924 GCA_004335615.1 Chloroidium sp. JM
TCTTGATCCTTGATTGGGTCGACCAACTCCTCTCTCCGCGCCAATACCTTTCCGAATTGCCTGATTGCTGCAGCCAAGAGTCCGACAGGGGAGCGCTACTAGACTCCAAAAATACATGAGCTGAGGTGATTTTTTTGACCCCCAGAGTGCCCCGCAGCATATT
Source organism: Chloroidium sp. JM (assembly GCA_004335615.1). Lineage (NCBI taxonomy): Eukaryota > Viridiplantae > Chlorophyta > Trebouxiophyceae > Watanabeales > Watanabeaceae > Chloroidium > Chloroidium sp. JM. The sequence goes on from QAXI01000436.1 coordinate 1,474,078, forward strand.
GACGTGTGTGTGCTGTGAGCAGCTTGCTCCATTGACGAGCTTGGCGGGTGGCCGTGGTCCAAAGCCCACAGAGCTTGCAGCCGTGATTGGCCACATGGGAGATGCAGGCTTGATGAACACGGGCAAGCAGGCCAAGAGACACGTCACAATCCAGCCCAGCATACTGCCTCTCGAGAATCGCTCACGCTCCCTACATTTTCTGTTCCCTGGACGCATACGAAGACAACAGCTCAAATCTGGAATGACCAGTCAGACCCAGATATTTCGCAGTCAGCGCCAGCTGTATGGGGACACCAGCATAGGACCATGCAACAGCAGGAGCGGTGCCGGGGAAAGACACACTGGATGTCGTTTGGGGGCTGAGGGCGAGGCAGACAGGGTCGCAAAAATCAACAGCACAATCCATGAGGGTCTGCAGGTGGGTCAGTAACGTGGCGTCATCAGCATGAAAAAGTTTAGACACCTGGGTACCATCTGGCATGGCGGGTCCAACATGGGAGCAGTGGTTGGCAATATGACGGCCGAGTCGGTCAAGGAATATAGCCTCGGGCAGAGAGGGTACCCCTATTTGACAAGATTAGTGCCGTGATCTAACCTGCCAGGGGGAGATCAAGAGCAAAAATAGATTGCTTGGAACACGTGATATACGAATGCTAATCAATGACGGGGTCCAGAGACCTCCCCATGAACACTAGTGTTAGTCTTGGGGGGGAAAGGGGGGGGGAGGTTGCCCATGACCTACTTCTCAGCATGGTATAATTTATTGTTGTCTTTTTCTGTGGGAGAGAATTATTCACCACAAGCATCAGGTAACAATAAATCCTGCTCAACACTGCACGCTGTCCATCATTTCTACTCCAATGTCAAAAATGCCACAAGAAAGAGCACAAAAACATAAACTGCAGGTACTACAGAGTGGACTCAATGCTGCCAGGATCATGCCAGAAGCGTCTTGGCCGAGGTGAAAAAGAATTTGCAGCTGGCAGTGCTGGAAAGACTTGATCAGCAGCACTGGCTGCAGAGTTTGCGGGTTCTGAGGATTATTAGTAACGAAATTTGTGTCACCCAAGTTGGCTTATGTCGCTGCAGTTATGGCAACACGCAAGGGTTGTGACATGACAAAACACCTGGAGGTTGTCCTTACTGCTTTGCCACCCGCACAAGGATGGCCTAATTTTACATGTGGTTCCTTTTAGGGTAGTCATTCCGAGAAACAGACAACCCAAGCGATTCCGAGTCCCTCAAGTATACGCACTCGGCAAACCGAAACATGCCAGTGCCACTCTAGATTTTCAATTGCAAAGCGAAACCACTGCTGCACTCCCTTTACATGATCTGCACAACCTTCTGTACCCGCAATTCAGATGCCTTTCTTGGTTTGTACGATATCTGGGGTTGAAGGTGCTGTCTTTCCACGGCGCAAGGATCGGACCTCATCCTCAATGCGTGCTTTGGCTTTCATAATTTGGAAAAATCTGGCCAAGAGACTGCACAGCAGCGACATATCTCAATGTCCAAATACTCTAATTTCACAGGGACAGACATTCACAGAAATTCAAGACGGGAGAGACTCACCACCAGAGAAAGAAGCAGATGAAGGAAATCCAGAAATTCCTTTCTGCATTGTCACCACTTTCAGCTTATGAGAAGCAGCAATAAATCTCATCTCTTTCGGCTCTTCATGCATCGATATTGTGTGCCATCATCAAAGTTTTCTGACAATTTGGAGTGGGTCACCTGCACGCCAGCGCTTGCCCATGTGGCCGGCAATGACGTTTGGGCTGGCTTCATCTTTGAGGGGCTTGTTGGACAGTACGTTTGTCGATGATTTGATGCTGGCTGCATCAATAAATGCTTCTGAAAGACGGCATACCTCTCATCAACAGCAAGCAAGAAATGCTAGTCATCATATAGCACAGGAAACATATGCTTCAGCAAAGGAGACGCATACTGCGGCCTTCCCTTGGCCTCTCCAGCAGACCAGGTGCGTAATGGTAGGAGTAATCTTCAAGAGCTTCTATTCGAGAGAGCTTACCCAGAAAGCAGGTGCCGGTGACACCAAGCATAATATGCAGCAGAGATAGACTCCCGACTGGAAACCAAACCAAGTTCTCAGTGGTTGGGCGACCACGGTTTCCTTCCTTGTGCTCACACAATTACACCAAACGATCATAATCCTCAGGAGAGGTAAGGAAGATTTTACCGAAAGTCAGCCCCAACGTCCTATCGACAATTGCCAGTACCGCTCTGTGGAAGCTCCTGTACGATACATCGATCAGAACGAGAATATAACAATTTAGATCAGGCGAATGTCTGCGGGCATCATGAGAGAGCGCACCTCGGAGCGGGCAAGCACATCAGAACAAGCAAGAGAATCGGTATGGGGAGGCAGACTTCCACCACTATCTTCCAACCTCCTGCCATGATTACCCCAGCTCTTTCAGTGAAGCTCTCTGTTGTTGCCGAGACTGTCTGTACGAAGTTGGAGAAGGAGAAGATAGAGATTTTGATGGTTGCGGAGAAGCGGGTACTTCCGGCGAGGGGTCCAAATTTCCCGGGACGATACCGGAGACAACTGGATATCTGGATTTGATTGCTTGCCATACTTTTGAATACCCATTAGACTTCGAGGGCTGATCATGTTACTCTATATTGGGAAAATTTGTATTGCATATGAGCTGTTACTTGGGTTGCCATGTGCTCTCCTATTCCTCACCCACTTCTGAGCCCAAAACACTCTAAAAGCCAGAGCTCCAGACAACAACATTCTTCTTCACCTCCTGCGAAACCAACAAGCTACAAGTGCATATACATACATACACATATATACATGTGAACATGAACTTGCCTGCAAATTGCAAATAGCTTTTACAAAATTGGCAGCAAGCGCCACAACCAAATTGGTCATCAATCTCTTGCAGGAGATGAGATCACGCTGCAGCATTACGTTGTTGTTCTCTCTCCTTTGGTGCGATATTCCTCATGTTAAATTCTTTTGTATGAGAGTTTACAATCTCAACCAATGAATGCACAAATCAAGAAGTACACCAAAGAACCTAAGATTCAAGAAGATGTTGAGCCCCCCAGCCAGAGCATCTTTATGTGTTCTGGCTGTGTTTGTGCCTGCACCAAATCATTGTCTCACAAGAAACACTCAGAAGACGAATCAGCCACTAGGATAAATAGCTACCAATTGTGGAAAGCTCTCAGCCGGCGGCTGAGGATCATCGCTTAGCAATACCTCCAATCCCCCTCACATCAGGTTATATTTGTTAGCAGCAAAGAGTGGAAAGATTGCCATCTTGATCATTGGGAGTGCCAGAAAAACACCCATTCCACATCCAAAACATTTGCAGTCAAACATCAGAAACTCAGCACCCTGCCATCGCTAATGTTGTGGATTCTTTAGCTATCAAATGTTCAATTGAACAAGCTGTTGGTGCACATTCTCTGAGTGGACCACCCCATGTTCATAACTCCTGAAGCATTGCGTTTGCCCAGATTTAATTCTCACATGATTGTATATTTCGACCAATGCCCCTTTTGAAAGCATTAAAGAGAGTGCAGCGTCGTAACAAGTCCGGAAAGTCAACAAACCTGAGGCAAAAGTCTTTCTGGCATGAGTTGGGGCCAAGAAAGAGCATTATTGTACACTGTCTACTACTGATTAATCTCCAACTGATTGAGAGAGTGCTCAATGGTGATTGCGATTACCAATTTGTTAAAAGACATGTTTGCCAAATCTGACCACTTGCAATGAAACACCGCAAGCACATAAAAGATAAGAACTCTAAATCACCTGGTCAAAATCTCCAATTTGTGGACCGGGTCAGATTTGAACCTTAAGAGCATTAAATAATTAGGGTCCAAACTTTGATAATCCCTTGAGAGCTCGTTCAAGTATAAGATGTGGTATAATGTTTTATGTGCTTACGGTATGCTGTCGTTGATTATGACATGTACATCCTGACAGATATGAATGAACCGCTGTCAACCGATGAACAGCCTGCCGAGAAGTTTCCGAAAGTAGACTGAAAACCAAAATGATCAACACACTCACTAAGTTTGTGAAAATTTGTCTTTTTGAATGTTGGGTACTGAGTCAATGATTTACCTGCACTTTGGGCATTCGTAGAACACAGTTTGTCCTTCATCTGCTGACCTCAGCTGCATGGTGTAAAATTCTAGACCGTCATGGCCACATTTCAGACATTTTTCATCGACCTGCATGAATCTGGCTGTGTATTGTTGCTGATGTCATCCTCTATGGAAGAGAATCACGCCTGTCAACTCGATACATTTATCGGGCATGCAGGGTGGATCAGTGGAGGTTCAGGAAGGCGAGGTAACTAGAGGCCATCGATTGATTTGCTTCACCAGGTGGATAGTCACCGTTGCCCTGGCGGTGGCAGCAATACCGCTGTCATCTCCTTCCTCCTTGACCAGAATACTCAAATCCTGTCTTCTCCTGTAATCCTGCCCAGTACTCACATCATGAACGATCGATGGACTGAAAAGCAGCAACTTCTGTCTACAAAGCCAAAGGTACCTGGATGTCACTGCTACTGGCCACACTTGCCCTAGTAAGGTCTGCAACAGAAACATCAAAGTTTGTTCAAAGAAAAGAGTTCAAATTAAAGGCCAAATCATAAAAACGAATGTCACAAATAATGCACATGCTGGATTTGTGAACAGATCACCTGTAAAGTCGACGCTGAAGCCTAAGGCTGTGCAATTTGCAATTCCTGTGCGAGGGTCTACTTCCAATAGGGATCCAGAGACAGGACAAAACATCCAATCCCGTGACTGTGCCATGATCGTGTGTGAGCACATGAGTGAGACTGTCTGGGCAAGCAGGATCCTGCCAACCTGTTTGTCAAAGTCGACCAGAGGAATAACAAACAAGAATCTGCAGTTTATCTGAAGTGAGACGAGCGTGCTTGTGTCGTTGGCTACCATACTTCTCGATCCTCGCTACTACGAAAATGCAGGGTGAGCTGATGACATCCAAGCCCGCGTCCGTCACTCCCTGCGGGCTCACGAACAGAAAACTTGCCCAGAGGGCACCAGTGCGGACGTGCGCCGCAGCCGAGAGACCACTATGGTTTCCAGGATCATCCCCACCGAAGCACCTGGATGGTAGTCTGCCAGGTACTTGACGATTTGTTGCGAGGCTACAAACAAAGTTGAACCGAATTCCTGCAAGTCAAGTTCCTGCTCTGACTGCTCCCCATCTGCAGCCGACTTCGGATTTGATCCCATCGGCCTGGGGACTGATCCCGAGTTCCTGAAGTGGGCAGCAGAGTCTGAGCGTAAGCAGCTGTCACCCATTCTTGCTATTCTTGCTGAAATCGTGTTAGCAATCATTCTTTCACAATTTCAGAGCAATATGTTTTTGCCAACATGCACTCGATACAGCCAATCGTGCCCTTTATCTGCCACAATGCACGCAGGTGTGCATTCACGGTGGGCAATGCTGGCTGTGGCTGGAATTTTGGTGCAGGAGATCGTCAGGCCTGATGTATTCTGGTGAGTGTGAATCATGAACAGCTTGGACCAATTGTGAATTTGAAAGAGGCATGTTGCAAAATCTGGTATTTTGGTACCGGCGGGTCGACTATAAAATGTATCAAAAGAAAGCTTTCATCCAATTCCAGCAATTGAGGATGTCGTGGACAGGTACAACGCCCCAACCAAGGTGGCCTTACCATTCAACATTGTTGGATTGGTCGCATTTGAGCTATTTGCCATGCATTTTGTGGAGACCAAGAGAGGGCTGGACTTCCAGAAGCCAGGCAGCCAGGTGAGTTTTGCACTGTACTGTAATTCGACTGTCATAGTAATGATGATCTCCTGATTCACTTTTATCGTTGGCGCCATTTTCATGATTGAATGGTGATGCAGGACGTCGATCCTCTCTTTCCCAACAACAAGCTGCCTGCCCACGATGTTGGCTACCCAGGTATGGCGTTGATATTGAATACCGCGGTCAACAACTCCTGAGGACACATTGACCTTGTGTAAACTCATGCAACTTTTGCTGTGCACATGTCACCCAAGCTCACCTTCCATGCTGTAGGCGGCATCTTCTCTCCTTTCGTACCTGGGCCCCTTGAGGAGCTTAAGGTCAAGGAATTGAAAAACGGAAGGCTTGCCATGCTTGCATTTGCCGGCTTTGTGATGAGTGCACAGGCAGACTTTCCCTAACTTCCTTTCTCACACAATTGGTACAAAAAGTGAAGAAATTTCCACGGATATTCTGCAATGACAACCACCAGTTTGTGCATTGCATTTTACATAACTACCCTTGCAGAATGGACTTGTATTCCGGTAGGACTTTGTGTAGGTGACAGGAGTTGGTCCACTCGCAGCGCTCCAACAGGTAACACACTGTTCCGATTGTCTGCAAGCACAAATAGCATCTCTGCATGTTGAAATGTCTTGAGAGAATTCATTGATTCCATTACTCTTATCTGAGAATGTCATGCAGCACTTGGCAGACCCAATTAATACCACAATTTTCAGCAAGGCTGTGATTGCACCTGGCGTGATTTCCCAGCCAGAATGCCGGATCCCTCCTGTCACCAACTTCCAGGTGAGCACTGGAAATGTGGGCTAATGACCCATGGCATGTTTTGAAATGTTTTGGATTGCATTTTGGAATGGAAGGTATGAGTACAAAATGAAGGAAAACTGGAAAGGCTGTGCCAGGAAGCATCAAATTTGTCGCGTTTATTGCCATTTTAAGTAACGCTGATGTAGAGGCGGACAGATCGCCAGCAAAGCTAAGGACAATAATTCAACAAGGATTTCAATGCAGGGACTGGACATCCCCACACCGTGCTTCCTGCGAGTAAGTGTTGCTTCTTATCACGCCTCCAAACGTATGGACGTAGGCCTTGGAGTGAACAGCTGAGCATCAGTTTGTGCGCGCTCCAAGGGCAAGAATCTGACAATCTGTGAAGCTCAAAGAGAACTTCCTGACCTGATATCTTTTCTGCATGCAGACTTTGTGGCCATAGCCAAGCTTCCAGATGAGCACGACCACTCCACTGATGCCGAGAGCATCTTGATTTTGATGTATGCCTAGATTGTGCATAGCGTTTTGGGCAATGTTTCATCACCTGTAGAATAATCCCTCTATTGGATTCTGTGAGAGTGGAGAGGAATTTTGAGTGTGAGCACTATGAGGACTCTAGGGACAATCTGTCAGAAATGTTCACAGTGCTCGAATTTGAGTGATCTTGTTTTTGCTTGTGGCTGTTCTCACTTGCAGAGCAAGTTTGGGACAGCAATCAAACATCCACGTGAGCCTGCACAGGAGGAACAAAATTGCAACGCACATCTGTGCGTTCCGACTAAATCTGATTCTCCTTTTATTGGCCTCTGCGAATCAGTGTTGGTCAGGAAAATTGCCCCCAGGGTTGCCAGCAGGAGTAAGGAAGGAAGGAAATGTTTATGGCCTCGCCTCACAGCGGGATCGAATCGATGGACTTTTTGAGCAATGCCATGACTAAAAAAACAACGGGTAAGACGCAAGATTTTCGGGAGATTCGTGCATGGGCCAGGCTTTGGCAAGGCGCCCGACAGCAGGTGTGGAGCAGGACATACACATTGCTGCTTGCAAGCAGGAACGGCGATGTAGGAACACGCAGCGGTTCCCCGTTATGCCTCCTGAAATCCCAAAGGCAATGACCCCAGGGGCACAAGAACCCCCGCAGACCAGCCGCCCCTTGAATGAGCGCTACAGACAGGCTGCCGGGGGCAATGGACTCGGCACTCAAGAGGGGCGACGAGTGACCCCAAAGGGCTGTAGAGAAAGACAACTACTGGGAAACTCAGAGAAAACCTGACCTCCTGGGTAAATCAAGCGCGCATAATCAGCACGCTGCCGACCAGCATTGGAGAAATGCTCGACGACGTGCAACGTCATCAGAAGAAATATTTAATTCGCTACGCCGCGGTAAAAAGGGTGGGAAAATGGTGCCGGGGAATCGGGTCCAAGGAAGGAAGGAAATCTGCCTCTGCGTCGCAGAGTCTGCGAGCAGATACCCAGGAGCATATCCAGTGGTATGAGTCGATCGTGCTTGGTCCAAACGTGGTGAAGCGCCGTGCTACTAGGGAACATCTCTTCACTAGGTTTGATTCTTCGACGATTCACAATCGTCTCGTGCTGAGTATGCAGAAGCTGCAGTAAGAAGCTGCAACATTTCATGTGGCAAACATTTGAAAGTAGGAGAACATTTCGCTGAAGCTACTTCAAACCACAGAAGCCTCAAAATTGTTTGGCTGGCCTGACTGACAACAAAGATGGTACTCTTGCATGAAGTGGGAAGGTTCGTTGTGTTTTCATATCTGCCATGACAATTCTGCTGCAATAGGTTTGCCCTTGGTACAAGCACTCGATCTTGCCCGGGATTTTTGCTCATCCCAGCAGCTCAAATCAAGGTGTCAACCATGCAACACCCCCCCTCTCATAAACTGTGCAGAGCAGCAAGGATGGCCAGCAAACTGCACCAGGAGCTGTACCTGCACCAGCTCGCTAGCCTGGTCAGAATCCAAGGTTTTGAGAATGGGCGTTCCTCTGGACCAGCACTGGCAGTGGACTTGAGGACTGGCAGTATAGGGAGTGTAGATGGCAATCGCCGACTGGACCAAGACAGCGGCACGAAGAAGATTTTTGGGGTTATCGGTTTACAGCAATTGGCGGTGGGATTTGCCCTTGCTGTCATAACCACCGTCAAGCAGGTTATCATTGCAGCTCTTCTTCTGTTTCCTGAAAAATTGCATCTTGGGTTCATTGATGTCTGTCTCTCCTTCCAATTCCTGGTCAACGCAGTGCTGCCTTGCTTTGTAAGGGAGGAGGTTGTAGTCATTTGAAAGCATGCTGCCGATTTGGTATGCCCACGTTGCTGACCAATATTTGGCTTGTCAGACAATCAATTGCCAGACAATCAGAATTGCAGGACCTATCTCTGCCTTATAGCCTGATACAGTGCTGATTGTAGGGGCGAATGGTAATAGGGCCTCCTCTTTGTCCTTCTGAAAAAAAACTTACATGCAGGTGGCGATTTTGAGGGGCCACCCTGTCTTCCAGGTCACTGGCACACAGGTTTTTGCCATTGAGGAGATGCATATTGATGATGGGAGGTCCAGCCATTCTTGCTCTCTTTAACTGTTTCTGCTTCCTATTCCTCTGGAATTTGCGAGCATGGTCGGGCAGAATGTCAGCATCCTGGATGCGGGGAAGAACTGGTGCAGTGAACTAAACGCCTTTGAGAACCTCCTCTGTTCCGACAATGGCTTGCCATATATTCACTGCACTGAAGGAGTATACATTCATTTCATGCCGGAGCATCCTCTGTCCCAAAGATCCTGTGACATTGGCTTTTTAGCCGCTACCACTGCGTTACCGCCTTCAATGCTGTGCAGGTATGCAGGACTGCTGCGCTATGCAGTATCCCCAAGTGGTGCTGGGATCGGTCTCTACTTTTCTTATGAGGCTGATCTGAGCCTGACCCAGCAGGGTTTTGAGAAGGTGGCAGCAGACCATCGCCTAAAAAGTGCAGCATTGGCAGACAGGGCAGACCCTCGCTTTTATTTCAATCGTCAGCTCCTCCAGCACCTTGCAGGTGAATCCTGTAATCTTGGCAAGCTGCATATTTTGGAAAGTGGGCAATCAAAATCCTTATGCTGGGTACATTGATACAGGCTGCCCCTGGTGAGAGCTTTCAGATGCACACAAAGGAGTTGCTATGGGACCTGCAAATGCAAAGAGCATTGACCAGCAGACTACGTCGAACAGTCCCAAAAAGGATCCACGCAGTTCCAACATCCCTTGTAATCTATGAGCTCCACATGCAGGATAGCAAATTACAGCCCTGTGATCAGGGCAGGAAGCATAATATGAGCTAGAAGTCGTTGATTGGATCTGCAAAAAATGTTGTCATTGCTCAGCTCAATTTCCCATAATTCTGTTGCACAAACTGTGCACCACAAATTATTATCTAACACAACTTCCTCAAGGTCTGGGCAGGCTGACAGACTTCTAGCAGAGATTGTGAACAGACCTCATGTTTGTAATTAGTTCATTGTACCGCATCTCTGTGAGCATGATGTAAATTGTGATATTGCAGCTAGAAGGGAGCAGTAGGTGCTGCATCTAGCAAGCAAAGCCATCACTCATTCGACAATATCTGAAGCATCTGTTGCTTTTGCAGAAGCTTCAGTGCCAGGTGTAGAACAATTCGTACTGCCGCTTGTGATGGGCAGCGTGCAGCAACTGGCCTCTGTCTCTCTGGGTGGCAACAGTGTAGCCACCATCACACTCATTGCCCGCCGCTCCGTACAGCGACCAGGGGTTCGGCACTGGCGCCGGGGGGCAGACGCTGAGGTGAGTCGGCTTTCTTTTCCTCCATGACCTTTATATAGCATGTTCGTCGTTCTCTTAAGAGGCGCGAAGAGCACAGAGAATTCAATCTGGTTATGTACTATGAAATTTGATCTAGGACATGGTGAATTGCTCCAAGGCAGAAGACTTCAATTGTGGACCCCATGATTTTCAGCCAGAAGATGAGGAATTCTGTATTTGTTTTGCTTGAATTTCCAAAAAATGGCATGCAAAATATGAATTATTGGTATGTGATTACTCTGCAACTTCTCTGCATTCAATTGCTGTGCTTCATACCACATGTGCTTGATCACATCAGTAATAATCCCAAATGCAATGAACATTGATGATGAATGCTCCATACCATATGTGCTTGATCACATCAGTAATAATTCCAAACGCGATGACTATTAATGATGATGATTTTTTTCAAGTTGCTCGAGCCAACTCTCAAAACAGAGCTCTGTGACAGAAGTCAATCATGCGAAAAGTGGCTCGGACTTCGGGCCATTGGCCATTGCCGAAGTTGGCCAATGATGGAGCCCTAGAGTTCTCATCCAACTTCACAAGCTGAATCATGTAAATTCTTCCCCCAAGGAAATAACTCTCTAGGCGTGACCCAGTGTATGTTTTGACTGTTTCTCTGGCTTTGATCCCTGAAGTATTCTGCTGATCACCAGACCCTCACTGCCCGATATAAATTAACATACAGTGCAGTACTGTATACTGTGTATTGATTTGATACCAAAAAGGTTTCAAGTAGACAATGGGGATGAACAGAAAAGAGCAGCCAAAAAGCAATTTGCAATCTTGGCCCTGAGAAGCTAGGGTGGTACCTTCCATGTAATGGTTCACTGAATTCTTTAAATTTGCCAAGGCGAGATTGGAATGCAATTTAATTCTAACTAGTGGGGATGGGTTGTAGCCGGAAGATGAACGGCTAATTTCATCAGCAGCAGCTTGTGATTGTGGCCAATGGTGCTCTTCTTACTGGACTTGCTGTAAAGCGAGTCCTCGCTTCTGAGATACCAAAAAGGCCAGGGTTGTACAGAAGGTTCTTCTCCAAATTGGACAAAAATTCGCCCTGCTGACAACGGAATCACCCGATATTGAACAATCATGCAGAGTCAAGAGGCTTAATGCATACTTCAGCACCATTATATCTGTTTGACTGTGAGAGCCGTCCTCCTGCAAACGTGAAGTTGTTGCTGACTTGCCTTCCCTTGTTGGCAACAGAATGCCTCTCATCAATTGGGGCTTGCAACCTTACCATTCATATTCTTTCTTGTATTTGAAGGATCCTCTCTGCCATCTCTGAAGGGGTTTGTTGTTCTTGATCAGGCAGGCATTCCTTATTGTAAGGAAATGACCTTTCTGATTTAGCTGTATCTTCCTTCAGCACTATAGTTGAATCGAGACTGGTCCTCCTGTCTGGAAGCAGCCTCGATTTATGCAAGATGTGAAATTTCAATATTGTTCCCCATCAACATGTGAATATTCAGACCTGCATTTGAAGGCACTCAACCTAAATTCTCGTGCTCCATTGTTCTGTCAGGGTGCAGTGGCAAATTTTGTGGAAACTGAGCAGCTGTTGGAGCTGTCTAGATCTGGTGGTAGCCTGGTGTCCAGCTTTGTCCAGATTAGAGGCAGCATCCCCTTGCTATGGTCCCAAGTGCCCAACATTAAATACAAACCCACCACCCGCCTGGCCCCCAAGTCCGCCTACCAGCCTGCATTCGAGAGTCACATCGCCAGCATCGTCCGATCCTATAAGGTTAACCCTTTTGCCCATTTTATCATTATCTTTATGGAAATTTCATGAAGTCCTTCAGGATCTGGATATTCTTAAAATGCATCTGCATTCAGGAGTCAAGATTTGCAATCTGCAAACTTGCAACAATGCTGGATTCTGGCCCAAGCTCTCAGCCATCCTTTGCCCAGTTCTGCATTATTTTGAGAGGCTGTCAGGACCCTTTCACGAAGAGGGCATTGCAATGGGAGAATAGATGGCTGTGACAATGACCTGCAGGAGATTGTGGCAGTGAATCTGGCCAACCAGCATGGGTCAGAGGGGGTGCTGTCGTCAGCTTTTAAGGAGGAAGTCAACCGGTATGCAGGCAAGGCAGGTGGCTTGAAGCTGGTGGCCTTCGACTTCCACAAGCAGTGCGGGGCCACCCGCTACAACAGGTCAGCGCTTGCCTTTATACTGCTCTCCTTATTCTCTCACCATGCATTCTCTCTGTCTGCACGGGAAGGGTATGGTTTTTTGCCATGCTGTGTCTGCTGCAGTACCATGGTGACTGCAACTCCTCTAATCCAATTTGTTGCCTTCCTGGTTTCTTCCAGTACATGTACTTGAATGGCGTCTCGGTATTCTCCTCTGGAATGCTGGAGCATCCCAGCAGCTCAATTTCCGTCCTTGAAGTGATCATATGGAGCATGCTGATTGTCACATTGTTAAAATTCTGCATCGATGTGGCTTTGATTGAATTACGGTAATTGATCCATGGCTCATCGCTAATTGACACAGGCTGATTACTTGCAACGTTCCCATCTAGACGCAACCTCAGCACGTTCCATGAGGTAAATACAGGATACATCTTCGAAGAAAGAGCACCATTTACACTTAGCTCAAATAGCAGGGAATGTCACAAGTGGCCCCGATAGGAAGCTTTTAATACCTCTACAGGAATTCATACTGACATAATCGTACTACATCGAAAGCTTCTGGCCCGTTCTGGTCGCAGAGATGCAGCCCTGATTGATTTTGCAATTGTCCCTGCAGACTCGCTCTACTATGGAACGAAGTCAGGGATGACTTCAGGCAATTTGGCTTCTATGTGGAGGGGCAGGGCCTTTCACAGCGCCAGGGTGGCGTCTTCCGAGTCAATTGCATCGACTGCCTGGACCGCACTAATGTTGTGCAGTGTGTGCTGGCCCGCCACCACCTGGAGGACTTGCTGAACAGGGCGGGCCTGCTGGGGGACTCTGGCAGCCTCCCCCGGGACTTCCCCAAGGTCAGCTCCGTGCAAAGACTGTAGGAGGCAAGTTGTGTCTTGTGAAGGGAGTCTGGAAAGCGGTTCAGGCTGACACTGTGGAAGTAAACAAAAGAAGCTCACTCGTTTCAGTGCTGCCATTCAAGCAGAGAGGGGCCATAGCATTTCATTTCAGCTGCTCACAAGACTTGCAGGACAACAGAGCAAATGTGGCACCTCTCGAGCAGGTGGAGGTGCTTTTCAAAGGCATATGGGCTAACCATGGGGACGACATCTCCACACAGTACGCCGGCACAGGCGCCCTGAAGAGTGGATTCACGCGTACCGGGGTGCGCAGCAAGGCAGGGCTGGTGGACGATGGCTATAAGAGCGCCATGCGCTACCTGCTGAACAACTTCCAAGACGGGCACAAGCAGGACGCGCTCGATTTCGCTACTGGCGCCTACCTCATCTCCAAAGGTTTCCCTTCACTGCATTGTGGACTCAGATGATGTCTGGTGGACTTGCAGTACTTTGAACAGCTGAGATTGGAGGGAAGTATATTGTCAGGGCTGGGGGGAAAAAGCCTTCTGCATGCGCCTGAAAGGACATCAATGGTGTGTATCGCTATGGATTGACATGGAGAATCGCTCAGAACTCACTCGAGCTGAGGTGTGTGCCAATAAAGAGAATTCTAGAAGTTCCCTCTCCTGGCCTGCAGATAAGCCATCACCCTTCCGGCCAGAGCCCAAGCCTCTCCTTCCCTTCATGGTGATGCTGCTCGCTGGCCTGATTGGAGCCAAGAATCTGCTGTCCCTCTCCATGGTGAAATCCTCACTCTTTCATCTTTCATGAACAAGAGGAGTCGCAAAGCAGCAGCAAGTCCATTTAGACTGCTAAATTCAGACTGGCAGGCAGTGCTTTGAAATTGGAACTCATTTCATTCTTTCTAGCTGCAGGGTCAGTTGGAGGGACCATATCTGACGACTGTGGTGAGGTCAATCATCACACCCTTCGCGTTCAGCGCTATCATGCTGTTCCTCATCACCAAATTCGGCAAGAAACTGGTAAATCGACCTCAGCTCAGGCCAGACCTCTCCCAGCCCTGGTGAACTAGGCTGGCAAAGAAGGGGGAATTTATCCTCCACTTGGCTTTGGCCGGGTGTCCGGCATGTAGCAGCACAATGTGCCTGCTATCAAATCTAGGGAGAATCACAAGTGATCTGCATGAAAGGCAGCAGTGACTGCAGAGGACCCTTGAACAGCATTATAGAAATGACTGATGGACAAAGGCTTTAGGTATATGTACAAGGACGGGATGAAGATTCGGATTGGCTTTGGAAAGTTGCCGACTGTGGAGCAGCTAGAAGATGCTGGAGTCCTGAGAAAGGCGACGAGGATATGATGAGACAGAAGAACAAGCATCAATATAAGATAGGTGCTGATTTTTCAGCAGCTCAACAATGTGCTTCTGCTCGTAGATTTTTTGGGTACAACAACTAAAATTGAAAAATGAGAGTGAAGCTTGTAGAATTCAGGTTTATAATCAAATTCCACATACCTGGAGATGTGTCTCTTGTGAAGCCTTCATGCGAGACACTACACTTCCCAGACAATTGGGATTGTTGATGGATCTCACTCTTTAATTTGTTCGATGATATTCTATCTTTCTATACATCTTGGGAAGCTGGAACCAGGGAAAAACCCCAAACATATATAAGAGTAGATCTGATCGGATCAGATCCCCAAATCGACGCACGATAGAGAAAGATAAATAGAATCTATATTTCTCTCCGGGTAAAATTTCCAGAAAGAGCCTCCAGAGTCACCCGCTGAGCCAAGATTTGCTATGGAAAGCAACCATCTCCTTCTAGCCTCCTCCCTCTCTTAATTGCCTGCTGATTTCTGGTCCTATGGAGCTGTGACTTCCTGTATTGTGAGTGAAAGCTAAGAAGCTTCCTCTGCACTATCCCATGAAGCTTCCCTCACAATGCACATGAAAGGACATGGCATTCTCCAGGCACCTTCTGCCCTCTCCGCCACACCTGACCTGCAGAATCTGTTTGCCGCAATCCCGGACCCAGCTTCCCTCAATCACGCCCTGTCTGCATTTGACACTGCCATTCTGTCTTCTTCTACCTCAGCTGGCATGGGCCCCCAGCTGAGGCACTGATCACCCGCCCCAGGGCCCCCTTCTACGCCGAATGTGGAGAAAGCAAAAGTTGTGCTGTGCCGCATCCCGCCAGCCAGGCCTGCTGAGGAGATTCGTGCCATGGAGCGCTCCTACTGTGCCCTTGCCCACCGAAACGCCTCCCCTTGTGAGGCCCCCACAAGCTGCACCGACTCCGCCTCTTGCCGGAGGCCCAGCGCAACAATCCCCGCAATTTTTGGAGATCGCTGCGGGGGGGGCTGCAGACCTCCCCACGTCCCTCTCTGGGGCACAGACATGGGACCCTACCTCCACTGCACATGCAACCTGCCC
>QAXI01000436.1:1501679-1549521 GCA_004335615.1 Chloroidium sp. JM
CTGGCTGCAGAAGTCGCGGATTTGGAGGGTGATTAGGATCAGGAATCAAAATGTCCCCCAGACTAGATCATACCTCTGTGGTGATGAGCTAGACATCTGGGGGAGGGGGTGCACTCCCCCTGACGGAAGTAACCTTAAGCGGTGAACCTGGCATGTGGGTGCTTCTAGGTCCTGCCAGTCACTGCATCAATCCGTCCTGGAGAAACACTACAATCCGCAAGAACCTGGGCTGATGACCCACTGTCACCATCTAAGCCAAGCTTGGAAGGTCCAAGCAGAAACGCCTTATCCTTAAAGGCCTCTGCAACCATCTCCATTTCAGCTTCCTCCTCATGGAATCTCTCTGAGGGCTGCAACATTGAGCTCTCCTCCTCATTATACTCTTCCAATTCGGGAAAACTGAAGGCTGTCAACACCTGCAACAGGGCCCCATGCCATCAGACAATCCAAAACAGATCGCCATGCACCGCCGCAAAGCTATGTGATTAGTGAAATTCAATGAAATTCAGATCACTGCTCCAGGAAGCAAGAATTGTCTCCAGTGACAAATCTGTTGATCATTATCACAGAAGGTGTCTATGAATTCAGAAAGCACCTGCTCTCTAGCCATAGCTCGAGCCCGCAGATCTTGTAGTGCACGCTTTGCAAACACATACCCTCCCACACTCAAGCACATGGCCAGCACAAATCCAATCAAATAGAAGATTATCAGCCACAAGTCAAATTTTGCCCCCCTGCACAGCATCAAATATCCTGCAACAATATCTGCTAGATGCGATATCACTTCACAAAGTCGTTGCTGTGTGTGCATTGACAATCCACTATGGAACGTATGGAGGACAGGACATTTGAGGGTGAGAGAATGTCCTCACTGCGCAATTTCTCCTGCCTCACTGACGCCGCCACCAACCCAGATATCGATCAAGTTGTGGGGGGAGCGCCCTAGCAAAGATGCAGTGATATAGGGAAGGAACCTGTAACAATGCAGTGATCTGAGACCATATGCAGACAACATCTTGAGGATAGGACATGTTGTGGGGCCAATCGTAGAAGTGAACAAACAACACCACACTTTTAGCACCTGATATCAGATGAGAGGCTGCATGCATAATTCAGCCAGGCATAAGGTGCTGGTCCCAGCCTCATTAACAATACAACCTGCACCAGCAGTGCATGAGCTTGGCTAACGAAATATTTACATATACGGAATGCACTAAAGCAGTAGAAGTGCCAATCTAATTGTGCATACGGCCAAAGCGAAGGGTAGTAACAAATCGGCCTTCTCACAGAAATAGACTATGACATCAAATACTTATAAAACTCGCAACAGTTCAAGCTGTGACTTGCCTTGAAGGGTCCAGCCTCTTTGACAGCGATGAAAAGCGCTTTGGCCCAATCTTTCCTCCCAACCCACCTGCCAGTAGACTCAAGTAGGTCATAAATGCAGCAATCTTACGAAAGTGCTCAACATCAGCCATTATCTGCCGAGTGGCATCACGTCAGTAGTCAGGCTCAGCACAATTATTGACTGCACCAGGTCAGACAACAATGCCAATGTCAGCATACCTCTTGATGCGGCGCCGTAAAATGTGCTTGCCCAACACATAAGAGAGGCTCATCCCCAGCCCAGTGCCGAGCTGCACCACCAGGTAGCCCTTCCAAACCCCCAGTGAGACAGCAGCCAGCCAGATGAAAGGCATGGCTGGCAAAAGAATGAGGGGGACCAGTGCCGTGCCAGCTATCACGACAATCGCCACAGCAATGGGGTGCAGCTTCTCCTACAAAAGCCAATGCAACTTCGTCACGGCCCACAGACAGCTTGCAAATCAATACCACCTAGCAATGCTGAAGACATCATATTGGGTATTTCTTTTCTGCAAAGCATGCAGTACACAACTACTACAGTGCTACCAAGATGGCTTGCCGACAAACCTTGATGAGCGCCTGTAGGGGAACAATTACTTTTGCAAGCAGCAGGGGCACCAAGAAATAACATCCCAAGCTGAGGCCAACCGCAATTGCAATCCAGAAGCAGACACAGATTAGCCTAGCTTGCCAACCCCTGGGTTTCAGCAGGTAGGACTGCACCCTCCGGCCTTTCAACAGTTGCTCTGTGGTGCTCCTGCAGGAAAATACTTGCTTGCATCCAGATTTGAAGCATGAACTCCAAAATTGCCATCTGAGGATTCCGTTGTCTTCATGGGGATTCTGGAAAATCAAAAGTTGATTGTGTGGCTGATATGTGGGCCAGCTGACAAGCTGGAATCGTAAGAGGACTCACTCCGCTGTTTCAAGGGTTGGACGAAGTAAAGCAGGCACATCTGACAGGCCATCATTCACCCTTGGGTCATCTCGGTAGTGGCTGTGAACCACTTGTGGCATTACAGAGGCATTGCTGTTGTAGTCTCCGATGTTTCAGCTCTGCAGTGGAGTTTTATCCAACTCCAAATTCGGCTGACCAGACCTGCTTGTAGCTATTTCTCAAATCCTGGAGGGAACAGATGATTTACCGAAAGTCCCTGTCGCTCTTATCTCACCCGTAGAGTTCAGCGGGAATGGTCTTGGTGGTAATGGCTATTCAACACTTGCTGTGGTTTTTGTAAGGATGATTAAGAAGGTGCGCGTTTTAAGACGATCTCTGGAGATAATAAATCGCAGCAGCTGCAGCCGCGCTCTCCAGGATGCTCTACTTGAAGTGAGTGCTGATGGATGCGAATTTCAGAAACGGCACTGTGGATGGTACAGGAACGTCGCTAAACCAACTCCAAAACGAGTAGTCGATTACTATTCTCCTTGTTTTTCCGGAATTTCCAGGAACCCTAACAACAATTTGCCTCAAGATTCCAGCTCAACAAAGTAGAGTCAATTGACAGTCTGTATCTTTCAAATCCGCCTTAACACATGAGATTGAGAAGATCAGATCAGTGATTTCTCAGCCCGTGACATCCTCTACCAGGAAGGAGGCTTGCAGCAATCCACTGGCGGCTGCTGTGGCTGGCGTGCAACCAGTTTGTACTGCTACCGATAGAGGGCGTTGAAAGTAAAATTGCCGATGGCTGTTCCCAAGCTTATCAAGACAGTCTGCACGGCAATGCAATCGAAAGTCAAGACGACTGCTGTGAGGAGGGGTGAATACAGAGCAAACGGAGCAGTCCCTCGGTTTACGCAAATTGTAACACTATGGCCCTTAAATGCTGTCGCCTGCATCTCCGTGAGCATTGATGCAAGAAGGACAGCAATTGTCTCTGTGTCAGAGCGGGTGTTTTATGACCCAAGGATTGGCATTTTGGAAGTATACAACTCACAAACAAGCTGCAGATGGGCGCAGGCAGGTCTGTGGGCCGAAGGTCAGAGGGTAGCCCTACCTCACTCTCATAAAACCAGTATGGCAAAACTTGGCCCAATTGTGCTGCAATTTGATCAGGCGCAGTGAATGTGAGAAAACATCCAAGGAAGGTGGCAAACATAGCCAGTCCTACCCCTCTGACAATATTCTTCATGCCTGCAACATAAGCCAGTGTAATCAAGGCGCTTCTTTAGCAGGCAAAGATGAAAAATGACAGCAGAACCGCAGGGAGAAGAAGTCTTTTAATTTTTCATGGAGAAGATATCTAGGTGATCTGCTTTAATGCAAGATATCATGGGAACAAGAACTGGTTGTATACCTTGCTTGCTTTTGGAAGCCGCCTCAGATCCTGACGGAGGGGAAGGAAAGATCTGATTGAGCTTCCAGCTGCCAATCCCGGCGCCCAGCACAAGAGCTGCACATCAACATTGGCGCTCATTACAAGTTCTCGTTTGGCTATCTTTGAGGACAGCCTGAAAATTGGCAATTATCTCAGAGCCGGAGTGAAATAGATCTTTGGAATCTACTGACACTTGCGCAAGTATTGCAAATATGTCTTCCATGATTTGTAAGCAAGTAAAATCTGGACTTGAATTTTGGACCAGTATGAAATGCAGTGCGCCCTTGTGGATATTGCAACCGCTGAAACCCGAAATTTATGACACTCCATTGAATTTCTTCTAGCTCATTCCAGGACCCAAACTTTTCAGATGAATTTTGAGTCCCCCTTCCTTGTGGTTCCGTAACTCTTCCACCTCAATTGACTGCCATCAACAAGTGTCACATGATGAGTGAATCCAGCAGTTCAGGTGGACAATTTGGAAAGCTCCACTGAAACCAAAATTAATATGCCTTGGAATATTGCATTGGATCTGTTTTACAAGCATACATGCAATGATGGGCTGGTTTCCGGCAGTGGTTCTCAGGAAGACAGCCCAGGCAGCCAGGAGGCCATGTCCCACCGCAGCAATGGTCAACAGCTTCTGATCAGCCACACTCACCCTGGACAACCACTTTGCATCAATGGATTCAGTCCAACACAATGCACAGGATGGTGCAAATTTAATGAACTTTAAGAACGTTTAGCTTATCTTTGGTGAATCAGAGTTGAGTGCGGGACAGCTTTGGAGTATAAGTGGTTTGGCAGTCATACTATTAAATCATGCCAGGAGTAGTCATTTGGCTGTAGCAATGCTTGCACTAGTCTACGCAGCATGCCATTGCTCTGAGGGCAATTTGGAATGGTGGCGAGGTCAGGACAAGTAATGAGTGTCAGCTGTGTTGTCCAATACCACGGAAAGGTGAGAGTTACCTGGGCCGCCACGGGAAAAAGACAGCTTTGTCTGCAAATGCGATGTCTTTGTCCACCTTGACGCCACCCTATTCCATAAAAAGCCCATAATGCTCTGATTCTATGGCATTCAGAACAATTGCTGCTTGTCTCAGAATGGGACGCAGGCAATGTTGTGCCAAACTGCTTGCCTTTTCTTCCTTTCATGCATTTTCCTGATTATTGCTGACCTCACACACTGGAGAAAATGCCTATTTTGATCAATCTGCAGACATACTGAAGCGACGAAGAGAAAGACGCACCGAAAGGCGAGAATTGAGCCCAGCCATCATTACAGATGTGTGAGCCTTTTCAATTCGGCTGGTCTCTGCCTCATTACCCTTGGCCTCGGCAATTTTCTTTCTGTAGACTCGCGAGATTTGATTGGAATCTGCATTCACAGGAATTCCCAGCACCTGCATAGATCATCAGAGCACGCTTGGCTCGTCCACACAAGTGCCTGCGCCTACCTGAAAATTGGCAGGGAGACCAATCCTAAAGACAAGCTGCACCCACTGCCACAATTTCTGCTATTGTATTGCAGAACTTGCTGCTGTAGGCTAGAATAGCCATTCTGGTTCAAGCTTGTACCCATGCTGTAGAATTGCAACCTTGTAGGGGTCTTCGCTTCCTGCTGAGCGTGCAATGCAGCGTTTCCGTTGATGGCAAATCTGGCTGCTGCGCCAAGGTTGCACTGGTATGTGATGTGTTTTTAGAAGACGACTCGGCGAGGACGACATCAGACATCCCTGCTGATTCATTGTACAAAAAAAACCTGTCGGCAAAGTGGATGCAGATCGCGCTCACTCAAGTGGCATGATTCGCTGAGTCACAACCTTGGACTTCAAAGAAATTTCGACTAGCATTTTGTGATATCATGTCAGGTTCTTTGTGATTCTATTTGGCTAACCATGTGGTGGCCAATTTCCGGCCTCTAAAGCTGTTTCCCGTTCATTGATGACACGCTGTGGTGAAGCAAAAAGTGCTGGCTTGTAAGTTTGCGGATGCATTCTCTACCCTGAGATATCCTTACTGGATTGGAGAAATGGTAAACTATGTTCGGGAAGCCAGAAACATTGGATTCAACTCGGGACTAATCCCCTGCTCTCCACAGTCTCAACTCAATGATCCTCTGGGAGGGGAGCACTACCTTGCAAGATCAGCAGCAGAGTCTATTATCAAGACTGTGGCGGAGGGTGGTCTGAGCTGTTGTGTTCTGTTGAGTAACTGTTCCCCACCGACAAGCATGCCCAGTAGTGTGACCTGAAAGCACATTTCGACAGATAGTGGTGAATTCAATACCCAGGGCAGATGTTAGCCAGCGAACTGCCGAGCGCGCCAGGCACCCATCTGCGGGAGGAGAAATATGGATGGCTAGAAGCTTCGCGGTGGCGGCCTTGCTTCTGCTTGTCTGCAATTAGATGTTAGTCAAAGTGTCCTGTAATTGAGGCTGCACTGGCTGAGATAGGTAGGGATTGGCATGCTGCATCCCTAAATGTTGATCTCGGGTTGGCACTTGTCTCATGTCACCTGCATCGGGCAGGTCATGCTGGCTGCCGGATGCTTGTTGATATCCTGTGCTGCATGCATAGGATTCATAGTGAGAGATGCATGAAAGCCACTTGCTCTGTTCATATTGTTTACAGTATGTTTGAACAATGCTGGCAATTGGGGAGGGGTTTTTCCCTCTGAAGTCGGTGAATTTGCACGGAACATTGCATGTTTAGGCAAGTTTCCACAGCCATACGTTCGTTGATCTGCTGGCTTCGCTACCTGATGCTGGCTCACAAGCAGGCTTCCTATGCAGCTGACCTAAAGCTGACCCAGCAGTGCTCGGGAGCAAGGAGGACCTCTCATCCCATTACAGGCACCCATAAAGGATGCGTCATGACGATCTCAATCTGCAAGCTGTGTACTCAGCAAAGCTGTTCCATGCCTACACTTTTTGGTAGAGGGAGGCGATCTGGGATCTGTGCAAGAGGCAGCTCTGTTGGGGCTTCTGCCTGGAAGAGTTCGTGCTCAAAACCCAGACTGGAGGCCAAGGTTCAGCAAGAATCAGAGTGTGCCTGACAGCCGCATTGGTCAAGCTTCAAAAAGCTGCTAAAATCGTTTCAGTTGCTGCTTATGGTAGGCACGAGTAGGGCACAAATGAGCGCAAGACCTCTCCAGTCCCTGCGTGCCATGACAGGCAAAAGGCTGGACATACTTTATGAGTATTGTAAAATTTTCGCTTCAGTTGGGGCCCTCCTCAAGGTGGCCAGCTTTTCACCAAAATCGAGTATGACTGCAGAGCTCTGGACACCCAGACTCAGTATCATTTACCCTCCCGACTCAGATGAGATGTTCCCACACATGCCTTCAGCCACCAGCAGCGCCAACAGCTGCTGTATTCCTCTGGAGAGGCTGCTTTGCTCAGAGGCCCACAAATATCCTGGAGGTGCATTTTATAACTTCTGCGCCCTGGCGATGCGTACGCCCACGATCAATTGGAGTCCTCAGCATTGCAGGCTTTGTTGGGGAGGAGCAGTGGGTGGTTTGCCAACCTTCTGCTGCACAGCCCTGCTGTTGCATAGCCCTGGACCAGCCATTCCAGACAAGGGTCTGGTATTGAGAAGGTGGCAAAGCTTTATCGGGCATTCCAGCCCCGATCACAGCAGTTTGTCTTGATTGGTGGAGGATCAATAAGGATTGGAACACCAACAACTGGGCACTGCTTTTCCAATTCTGGTGCTCATCGCTTGTCGGCCCTGTAATTGATTGTTTGACATCCTTGCAGGGCAGGGATGGGAAGTGCGCCTTCCACATAACACCATAGAGGTGCTGGATAACAGGAGAGGCTGGCAGTGCAGCTGTGAATTCGATACTTGCTACCAGTGGCATAAGCAATAGAAAGCGCCTTGATTGGCAATGCACTTGCTCCGCCTTAGATTGATCGAGGTCATGAATGTTTAAGAAGGACACGGCCTGGCGTAATGGTCCCAGCCTGGGGATTGGGACCATTTCGAGGAGAGCGTGTGGTTGAAACAAAACTTGAAAGACAACCTATAATTTAAGACCTGGCGATGACTCACCTCATCCTCATCGTGCGAGCAGAACCCCTCTCCCGTCCCCTTTCTGGATCCTGTCGTCAGTACAAGCTACTGATTGAGAAATTCCACAGACACTGCAAAGATGAAGTCAGGATGTCTCCTTCCTCAAAGCAGGTAAGTCAAAGTGCCTGGTTGCGAGAAAAGTGTCTTGCAAAACGATTAACGACAACATTTGGGAGCTCATATGCACTGAAAGTCACCACCGTAATGCAGCATGAAGAGCATTGCGCCTCGAGTCACCCCTAAAGAGGTGAGCTTCTCTACTGAATATGATCGCGTCTGGTCCTTTTATTCATTCGATGGGATTCTATGTACTGCTGTCCTGCAGCATCAGCTGGCAGGAAAGCTTGATGCCAGTTCATCGTCTGGCTGTGAGAGGATCAACTTTTTGAGGAAGGAACACCGCAACAGAGGTAAAGCTGCTAAGTGCTCTGATGCCACACCTTCTCTTCTTCAAGTGCTTGCTCACTGCAGGGGCGGGCACCTGTCAGGGTACATGGGTACAGGAGGGCCAACACGCCCAAGAGATCCCAGATGGGCAGGTGGAAGGGCATGGATGCAGGCGAGGACCAGTCTGATGATCAGGTCAGCCCCAAAATCCTTGGCAGAGCAGGCCGGATGCGACAGCCGAGCGCGAAACCATGTGGGAGGACATGTGCTACCCTTGTCCTGATGTTCTTGATATAGAATTTAGATGGCAGTTGCAGTCGAAAAGTTGACCCACACAGGCTGATTTTGCAATTGTCCTGATTGTTTTTGTATTGGAGGTTGGGGTGGTAGCAATCCTCGCTGAGTCGCAAGAGCTTCTGCACCAAGCGAATAGGCAAATGACGAGGGCGGATTGCACGGAAAATTGCTATCGTATAGGCACAGCTGCATTTCGGTGATCCATGCAGAGCAGCCTGAACCAGATTCTTGCAATGGAGGCATTGGTGCTGTTGCTGAATGAATGTAAGCAACAAGGTGCCGCTACAGACAGTGCCTGCTTGGCCATGTGCAGGATCTGCAAACCGAACTAGTCCACCATTGAGAGTCAAGGGGGCGTGAAATTTGTGAGCAAACGCATCCTCACGCAGTGCGCTTGTCTGCAGCAAGATATCACCCGCGGCAGGGACATGGTGGACAGCCTGTACCAGGGCCCAGGTGGCGGCGGTGGCACCCATAACCCCATGCTTTCTAGCCTGGACTACCTTTCCCAGGCTGCGCGTGACCTGAACAATATCGAGGACGGCTTCTACATCTCGCCCGCCTTCCTGGACAAGATATCCATCCACATCGCCAAAAACTTCTTGGACCTGCCCAAGATCAAGGTCCCCCTCATATTGGGTGAGCGCGTAGTACCCGTGCATTACCCTTGTGAATGCTCATCAGAACTGCTGCAGGCTCCACATTCAGGGTGTTTTCCACCTATGCCCTGGGAGGAGTGGAGCAGGGCAAGCCACTGTTAGGCGAACAGGTTTGGATGGATTGCAGAGGACATCTCTGAATTTATTCTCCATGGAAAACAGCTTTTGAGGCAGGGCCATGCATTGAGACAAAGTTAGATGCCGAGTATCTTGTCCGCCGCCTTGCTACTTGTCCCCCCTTTTGTACCGAGCATAGGATGATGAACTTCATCGACAGGAATCTGGGGAGGCAAGGGCCAGGGCAAGACCTTCCAGTGCAACCTGGCATACAAGAAGCTGGGCATCAACCCCATCGTCATGTCTGCTGGAGAGCTGGAGTCTGGAAACGCTGGAGAGCCTGCAAAACTCATCCGCCAGCGGTACCGCGAGGCCTCTGACACCATCAAGAAGGTGCCACTGCCTACCGATATAGGCAATTGCGCCCAGATCCTCCTGACCTCAAGTGAGAGGACCAACGAAGAATTCCATTTCAGGATTGGCAGGAAGTCAAGCATGACTGAGTACTAAACTCGGTCATCTGAGCAGAGCGGACAGGGTCCCTCCTCCAGGTCCGCTCGTCTGATTTTCAGCCACCCAATGCTCTGCTGTGACGCTGCAGACCTGAGATCTTTAACTGTGGTGTTTGCAGGGCAAAATGTGTTCCCTTTTCATCAACGATTTGGATGCCGGTGCTGGCCGCATGGGTTCTGCCACACAGTACACTGTGAACAACCAGATGGTCAACGCCACGCTCATGAACATCGCCGACAATCCCACCAATGTGCAACTGCCAGGGGTGTACAAGGTGCGACTCGGCAGAGTTTTCTGATCACACGATCTTCAGGCGTCCGTGAGCAATTACCATCCTGATTGGAGGAGGAAGAAATCATTGCACGCTGCACTGGCCATTCACTTTGACCGTTACCCCACCAACTATCAAGTCCCCATTAGATGCACGTTTCTAGGATGCCCAAATCATGTCTTGGAACCTTCAAGCCCAATTTGATCACAATAATCATCTAATTCACGTTGGGCAAGTGTTACCAGTTAAAGCATACGGATCAGTAATTATTGCACCTATTTGCGGTACCTTTTCCTACAAATTATAGGGGGCCAGGGGCCAAAGGGCTCATTGAATGCAAAGTCAAATTTCCAGCCTGGATTGCTGCCTATCATAAAGGACAAATGATTGTTCTGATCAAGGCAAGGACAGGTGTTCAACAGCACAAAGCTTGTTTTTAAATGAGGGCACAGGCGCATAACAAGCAACTTGCTTTGTATGGGGGAAAAGAGCACACTCAGTACCACACCCCCTCATTCTGCTGAGATTACGTTTTGTAGAACTGCTTTCACAGCCTACAATCAATGTCCATGAGCTGCCAAAAGAAGTTTTGGCCACATTTTGAGCCTAGGACTTTCATAAAGGTCGATCACATTGAGCTGCATCAGCGGAGATCGAACTGTTTTTGCAAGATCGGCAAATTTGATCTACCATGTCTCTCTCTTGCCTCTAGAACAATAATCTTCTACATCCTTATGTTCTATCGATTAAGATAATGACAGTTTTGTGCAGAGGGTGATCAGAGTTCCTCACTTCAAGGGACACCTATATGAGCTTATGGGTCAAGTTCGCTTAATAGTGCGTTCGTTGCTACAAAATGCGGCTTCAAGAAGATTCGTGCAATTCTAGGGTATTTGCTTTCAAGATTTTGCCTAATTGAACCTGTGAGGTACAGTACCATAGCAGGCACAAGCTTGTCGCAACCATGTACAGCCAAAATCATGGTCACTCATTCTGTTCCATTCATGATTCTCCTATGTGAAGGCATATTTATCAAGTGCACCAAAAGCTGACTCATTCTCCTGCCTGCAGCAAGAAGAGATCCCTCGAGTCCCTATTGTGTGCACTGGAAACGATTTCTCCACCCTGTATGCCCCCCTCATCCGTGATGGGCGCATGGAGAAGTTCTACTGGGCTCCCACCCGCGAGGATCGCATTGGAGTCGCCATGGGAATCTTCCAGGTGCATAACTGCCCGTGCTGCCAATTGGGCTGATTATAAGAGATGATTTATTTTCAGTGTCTCCCGCCAAGCAGGATTTGCCATGCAGTGTATACGTTGTTCAGTTGAGACTTGTGTCTTGTGCTTCCATGCCTATCCTGTCTTGTGCTGCAATCATGCTTGATTGATATGTGAATTGAATTGCAGCACGATGGCATCACGCGTGGAGAGGTGGAAACTATTGTCGATAATTTCCCTGGGCAGTCTATCGATTTCTTTGGTGCACTGCGCTCACGTGTCTACGATGACAAGGTCCGCCTCCCTTGCTTCTGCATGACAGATCTTGAGGAGAGTGACCCTCACATTGATACGCATGAACACCTTGCAATGAGGAGCCTTTCCCATTGAAGTTGTTGAATTTCTTGTATCATGCCTGTAATGGTTTGTGATCAATTCTACCACAAGAAAGGTTGCATGTATGGCTTGCACCCCAGATCAGCATTTCCAGACAGCTGTTTGTGCAGGTGCGCGAATTTGTCGAGGGCACTGGCCTGGAAAATATTGGCAAGCGCCTGGTGAACAGTCGCGAGGGGAAGATCGAGTTTGAGAAGCCGGATATGACCCTGGAGGCACTGGTGGAGTACGGCAATCTCCTGGTTGAGGAGCAGGAGAATGTGCGCCGCGTGCAGCTGGCCGACTCGTACATGAGCGGTGCAGAGCTGGCAGGATCCAGCGGGTCCTCCATGCCCGAGGCCGTCAGGCCCAGCCTGTTGAATTAGAGAATATGGTTTTGACACACTTGTGGGGCCTGGATAGCCTCCGAAAGGGTCGGCCTGCCTGCTGTAGGTACAGTGACAGCATGCAAGGAGCGCTTGGTATGAAAATTTTGACAGGTCTTGTGACAGCTGCAGGGATGAGTTTGTAGAGCATGAGTATTTGTGCAGCAACGCTGTATGTTGGTAATGCATGAGAAGCTATATTTTTGGAGCAAAGGGGTAGACAAGCCCAAAGGCAAGCTTTGGACAATGCCAATCCAAATAAAGTATCAGCTCTCTACCGGACGCCTTGTTCATACATCTCTTCACCTCAAAATGACTGTAGAGGCCAACCTATCATCCAGAAAAAAATGGTCGGCATTTTTGAGTTTGAGGTTCCCACTGTTCGGCTCTGTACTACGAGAGAACGGGCTCCTCAGCCTCGAAGATGGAAGCCACTGATTGCGCGAAGTAACCTCAATGATTGGAGAGAAAGAAATTCCAGACCTTGGCATCACACCTCAAAGCCGAACTAATACGCCAACACAGCAAGCCGATAAGTAAGCTCGGATTTGAATGTCATTTCGATACTCTCAGTGATGGCGAAAGCAGCATTTGTGAGGGAGAAGTTGTGCTGTGCATGCTGAAACACACAACGTGGTATGTACACTTCGAACCCACCCTGTGACCTCACTGCAGGTACTACAAAGACATTCAATCCCTTCACGGAGAGAAGGTAGTTTAACAATGGGCCATTACTTTTCCAAGACGATTTCATCAAAGAGGCCAACTTGTGCAATCATGTCTCATGCCTCTGAATCTGTGACAGGCTGCACAGAGGCGAGCAATCTCAGAGCTGCTATTCTTTGCCAGTGTTGGAGATTTACGGCGGTGCCAGAGGATATGTGTATTGTGGAACGTACAGGTGCGTACAAGCACAGCTTCAACCACTTGTCCATGTTGGTGGCCTTTGTCAGCCACTCTACGCTTGCATTCATTAGGGAAGGCTTGGATCTATAAATCCATTTTAGCTGCAATGATTTCCAAAATGCAGAACATTTCAGGCATTCTGCTGTACCTGTTGCAGGTCTCGGATCCCAACTGCTGCGACTATGACAAAAGAACACCATTGTCAGCCCTTCTGCTGATCATAGTTCCTTTTTCATTGTTCTTGTTTCACTTGATTTTCTTCTGGCGCTCCCAGTCTTTTGCAAGCATTTCCATTGAACAAGAGGACCATGTGTCCATATTTTAGCCGCGGGACTTGCAGACCCTGTAACGAGAAGTGCTTCACAGGCATCTGGCAGCAAGTGAGGGCTGCTTTCAGCTGACAGAGTGGCTGCTGAGCCAGGGTGCAGACATCAATTGTCTGGACCGCTTTCAAAGGACACCCCTCCAGGTTTCACACCTCCCCTCTGGGAAGCCTTTCTGTGAGGTGTGTGGAGCGCAACACTGCAAGTTGTCATGATGGACATCCTCCAGCATATGATTGAAAAGAGGATGCTTCATCGTCACTTACTTGCAACTTCGCCCGCGACGGCGCTCATTCCTGTGAACAGAAGAATCGGCAACCAAGCTTTTCCACAGCAAAGACATGAGCTTGCCTGAAGATCCCACCTTTATGAAAGGATGACACTGTTTTGGAGTGGTTCTCAAAGTAAATTTGAGGTACATCACTGACCTGATTGCCTTCATGTGCATTGTTTCGCTTGGTCAATCAGCCCCGCAGACCCCCCAAACGCACTGATACTGAGAATTTGTGGAATGAATGCAAGCTTTTTCGCTTCTCTCCGTGGATTTGCTTTGGTACTCTGAGAGATCAAATCCAGCCGCAGCCTTGAGATTTCTCCCAACAAAATTGGATCCTTTCAAATATGCAATGGGGCTGTCTGAGAAGGAAATTCACAACTGAGCATGTTGCAAAATGACATGTTGCTTTGAAAAACCACCCGCAGAGAAGCAGATGAGTCCTGAATGTGGCGATTATAACGGAAGTTTGCTTGAAGATCCCAGCATAAATTTTCCACCCTGAATCCAAACAATTTTCTGCGTTCTTGGTTTGAGTGGTATCGAGGAATACAACGTACAGTGGTTGGCAATCTTTTAGCAGCTTGCTGAAACAAACCACCAATAATGTTCTTGAGGCTGCCTGGCCCCTATTGCCCACGCTGAAATGTCCAAAGGATATATATTCTGACTGATACATTGGAGGTGGTCAGGAAGCGGTGACAGGGAATTTCACCGAGGAGGCGAAGCTGCTATCAGACCGTGGTGGAAAGATCTATGAGGACGGCAAGGTTGGACTTTCCATCGAGTCACCTGTACTATACAGGCTCTCTGTAGATGCATACCTCTGTGTGCTGTTCTCTCACCTCAAGCTTGCCAAGGAGATTGTAGCAATCATCGAGTCTAAATGTGATCCTGATTCATCCTGCAGTTTGTGGACTTGGCCAACTCTAGATTGTCAGGGGCCATTGACAGCTTCCCAAAGGATGAGCTGGACTTTGACCCTGATTGGGAGATAGACCCCAAAGACGTCAAGCTCATGGACAAACTTGGTCAGCAACTCTCTGCACATCCTCCACCTCATCTGTCTGCTGAGAGAGTGATTGAATGAGGTCTGCAAATCTTGCAGGTCATGAGTGTGATAATCAGGATATAGAAACAATGAGTCTTTCCGCATACTGCTATGATACACCTGCATCACAGGTGAGGGCGAATTCGGAGTGGTACACAAGGCCTTGTGGCACAACACACTGGTGGCTGCCAAGATCATCAAGGACTCCTCAGCCATTGCTTTAGGTGACTTCAGGGCGGAACTGGATGTACTACGCAGGGTGCACCATCCCAATGCGGTGCAGGTGGGTATAGCCTGCTCTCTTGCTTTAATGTTCCCAAATAAGCAGTGTGCAGGATGAGGGGATATGGTTGATGCCAGATTCATCAATGAATCTGGCAATACTTGGCCTCTGGTAGGAATAGCAAGGCATGCAACCATCATTCAACTGCAGGGGACAAGAATCATACGGACTTTGAGTGTTTTTCAAAATGCAATGCAGTTCTTGGGAGCATGTACCAAGCAGCAGCCGTTTATCATTGTCACTGGTGAGCACAAATGATTGAACGGCATTACAATGAAAAGTGCTACAATAGATGGATTGTCATCTGCAACCCAAATATGTTAAGAGGCGAGAGGAGCATTTCTTTACTTCCAGCTGCAAAAATCCAGAGCCAGGCAGGCAGACTTCAAACTTTTTGCTGGATCGCTGACAGGAAACACCTCCGCCAAGCAGATATGTCTGTGTACAGAGCTGATGACTGGGGGCTCGCTTGACGATGCTTTTAGGCTTCCTCAGGAGTTTACAGTTCGGAGGTCCCTGGAAATTGCTATTGACACTGCACGAGGGCTGGCTTACATGCACAATAAGAAGCCCAACTGCATAATTCATCGCGATCTCAAGCCTGGCAACCTCATGATATCTGGCTCAGCCTATCATGGCCTGTGAACCCCAAACATCCGGCTTGCTTACTTTACGGCTTGCTTTCAGCTCCTTGTTTCCCACAAATTGATGTTCCTTGAAAGTCTGCTTACATTCCATAATCAGTTCTCAGGGAGTGTCGGAGCAATTTTAAAATGTCATGTCCTTTGCAGGCATGACCTAATCTATGATCTGGGGAGTGCCAAGCTGGCAGACTTTGGCCTCTCCAAAACTTTGCCCGTCAACAAGCATGCTACATTTGACTTGGATGACAAATTCAAATTGACAGGCGAGACGGGATCGTACAGATTTATGGCTCGTGAGGTGTTTGTGCATGAAGCCTACAACAACAAGGTCAGGCCCAGAACGTGACAAACTATATTTTGTCCTCTCAAATGCACCCACTGGAGGAGTCGATTATCAGATTTATATGCGTATGTCTGGTGAACTTCCACATGCAATGTGCAAGCTCAAGTTGATGTCTGAGTTAGGTACTTGAGAGCACAACTTGCTATGTCAATGACAGCACCTTGTTGCAGGTAGACGTGTACTCGTTTGCCATGATCATGTTTCAGCTCTTTGAGCACACCCCTCCATTTGCCGGCGTGGATCCAGTGGAAGCTGCAAGGGCGGCAGCGCTTGACAATTTGAGGCCAAAGTTGGAGAAATTAGCTAGCAAGCAGGACCCAATGCCAGTCAGTCCCTCCAAAGAGCAAAACCTCACACCTTTTTCCTGTATTTCGCAAATTTCATCTGGTCAGAAGCAGAGCCACTAAAAGGTCTAACAAAACCTGATTTCTCGATTTGCTGTGTTATTGATCAAGTGCTCTTGCTGCAGTATGGATCTTGCAAAACCATATTGATTGTGTCTATGTAGATTGTGTCTATGTAGATTGTGTCTATGTAGGTGCTTGAGCAGCTGATCAGGAGGTGTTGGGACCCTAAGGCCGACAATCGCCCAGAGTTTGTTGAAGTCGTCAGCATACTGGATGCTGAGCTGAAAAGGCTCCCAAGGGGGACATTCTCCAAGAAAGTGGAGAATGGATCCAAAAATTGTTGCATTATAGCATAGCACTTCCTGCAGCTGTTGGTTTGGTTGCAATTGGAGCCATTGTGCAATTTGGGGGAATCATGTGGCAGTGGCAATGACACTTTTGGCAATGACAATTTTGGATACATGTCAAAAGAATACTGGTCGAACTTATAATCAGGCTAAAAACTCAATTAAGGATGATCAGAACTAGCTAATCACTTCAATATTCGCTGTGCTGGTGGTAACATCATTCAAAAAGGGATTTCAGGATTCTAGGGAAAGCACTCTTTGGATGTTCACTCTCAGCTCCAAGCATAGCTCCAAAGTAAACATTGGATGTTCACTCCCAGCTCCAAGCATAGCTCCGAAGTAAACTGAATTAGCAAGAGAATAGGACATTGGGGAAACGTGATGGGCGCAATAAAGACTCTACAGGTCACTGGCCCTGCTTTGCGAGCTCTTAGTACACGACATGTCCACTTTTCCACCTTTCTCGACAAAGCATGTCGACAAAATTTCCGAAATTGCAAAGGCCAGATCACTCAGAATCCTCTCCACAAGTCCCTGACTGATTTTGGCTAGTCAAAGGGTCCTGGATATTTCAATTAAGGCTTGGTGAGCTTTCCTCAGGGCGCTTGCATCTGCTTTCATTATCTCTCTGCATAAACATTATTGCAAAAATCAAATCAAGGCTCTTGTTTTGAGGCTGGCATCACAAATTTTGGCAGTTCAGATGGGCAGGGACAATTTACCTATCATATGTGAGCCAGCCATTTACCTGCACACGACCAAGCATTGTAGGCAATCATGTCATGATTGATTTGCTATTTCAGGGGTCTTGAGAGATTGCCCCTTGGGAATGCTACCACCAAATCTAATCAAGATTTTCAACCATTATGTGCATGACAAGCATCTTTGCTTGCCAACATTAATAATTGAAATTCGAAATGCTGGGTGTCCTGCTCGCTGATAATTGGTGTTGTTAGTGGTTGCCATCCCAAGCATTCTTCATGGAGCTCGTCTAAAAGGCAGAGGAGGGCTCTGCATGTTTATGGGAAGCCCAATATGGCCTGAAGTCCTGAATACCCCCCTGAAGGACCCCCCTCCCTTGCCTCCTTGCAAGGCGCACTTCCTGACGAGAGCGCCCACAAAAAGGGGTAGACGCTTGTAAAAGGAGTATGGGTTTCAGAGGGCTGCATTGTTGCATAGAAGATAAGATTGGTATTGATGGCGTTTACAATGCTTCGGGAGTTCACCAGAAGTAGAGCAATGCCACGGGCATTGAGCTCTATAACGGCACGCATTATAGTGCTGTTGATGCAAGCTTCGAGTTTGCTGAGGTGATATGGAGGGAGTGCCAGCATTGCAATCGGCTGCTTGCCTATTGTCTGTTGCTTGTATTTGACTCTCAGTGGTAAATTGTTCCTCTCATCTGAATAATCTAGAATTTGCTGATCCCAGCCTCAGCGACGTCAGTGAGGAATCTACGCTGAGATTAAGAATATTTTTACTCGCTATTTCCAGGTGCTGCCCTGTCAGTCTGACGGACCCCACTGCAAGTGCTCTAGGACCGAGACAGGGAAGGGGGGTGTCCCCTTTTCATCACATCAAATTGAGTCTCTAATGATGAAACGTAAGAATTCTACCTCAAAGCTAAGTGCAAAGCGACACCACGAGCACTGTCTATCATGACCACATTCTCGGCATTCCATTTTTACGACCTTTTGAAGAAAGGGAAGTTCTGTAATTATTCTGGGACTGAAGTGTTATGTTTGGGATCAGCAACGGCGTCACTGCATGTGCCGTTAAGTTACTTCTTCGACAATTTCCTTGAAAATTAAGCAAGAGCTTGAAAGGAGAGACAACAGCAAGTAGAGCATGTTCTTCTATGTGCCGAGACGGACACATTGAAGTTTGAATCGTTGAATTTTGGTCCAGAAAAAAACAAACCCACATTGCCCGCTCAGAGAGTCATAATGGCTTAAATTGCTCTAGCAGGCTGGATACTCAGGCAGTGCAGCCACAACAGACCTGTTTTTTGTGCTGAGACGAACCTTTTGGTATCCGCTTTGCGATTTTTACATTTCAAAAAAAATTGTGAGGTGCTCGGCTGAGGGCTTTACTTTCATACCCCTGGTGAACTGGACTCGTCGACCATGCAAACCGGTTCAGCTGCCAATTTCCTAGCACGGGGGATTGAGATTACAGCGAAAGGTCGCGGTCTCCTTTGGGGAGAGCTTTTAATTTGTTTGCTTATTCGTTAGGCCTCGGTGAACGCAATCAGCCAGTATGAGCCAATGCATCGTAGCATTGCAAATGAAAGACCAAAAATAATTAATCTGAAAATCGGGTGGTCAAAATTGGCAATCATGTCGGACAACTTACTCCAGCTGGTCAATTTTTGTGTCCCTTTGATCGAGGGGTTTCTAATAATTTGGACTAAGCGCTTGACTTGATCTCTTTCTTGACCTCAATCATCGTCCATATTCATGCCTCCAAAATGGACATCAGCTCATGGCGTTACACGCTGATTGCAATCTTGAGAATATCCCTTTTCCGAGACGAGTTGAATTGTGAAAGTTCTTCATCTGAGATTTTTTAATTCTGGCACTATTCAAAAGTCGCGATTGAACAAGTGACAAATATTCTGGTATCTACTTGGAATAGCTTTGCCAGCTCCTTAAAAGTCAAAACAATGTCTGGTCATTTGGGACGCAACGGCATATGATGCTGATTGCATGCCGATTCAGGCAAGTTGCGCTTCAAAATCTCTTCATATTTTGAACAGCAGTGTGGACAAATAAACTTTGACAGGGAGTTCCTCAATTTTATTGTGCAGCTTTTCGTGGCGCCTAGCTCATACTTTGCACAGAAGCTGTGGATGCAGCTTCATCTGGGATTTCAAAACTTAGGTGGCCAGCCAACCCCATATAGTACTCCAGGATCTTGCAGAAATGTACTTAATGATGAATATTCCTTCCCTGGAATACCATAGCGATCGAAATGATTAGACCATAAATAATTAACTCGAAATCGGGTGGTCAAATTTAGCGAACATTAAAAATTCCCTTTGATTCGCTGGTGAACTTTAGCCTCCATTAAAATGAGGTAATATCTCAGGATCCCTGCGAAAGCGCACGACTCGACACTGTTTCTCGAACTCAATCATCGCTAAAAAATCATTCCCCTGCCGAATGGATAATTTCTCCCGATGTTTCGCCATGTTCGCAACCTCGAGACAGACTTTGGTCTAAAATTTAATGTGACCTCAGAAATTGTATCTGGAGCTGGTCAAAAGTTAGATTGCAAATTTTGATTAAAAAATATGGTCCAATTTTCGAAAAATCCTCGACAGCTCGGTCAAATCTAAAATATGGTCTGATCATTTCGATCGCTGCGGTAGACTTGGGAGTGCTTTACGCGGGGAGGACTCTCTTCATCTTGGGCAAGAGGAGTGTATCAATTCATCTGATCAGGGAGCAATGCTTCTGATCATCTGAATGCATGGTCGCATTTCTGTGAATACATATGCAGATAACGAACCATCTAGCAGGGGCTATTTGGGTAGTTTTACTTGCTAAGAGGAAATGTAAGTGACTGTTACTGTCCTCAGCAGAATATGGAGACAGGTTTTTGCTGATTGCATACGCCTCTTCCAAAAATTCGAGTTGAGCATTTGATGGAGTAATGAGAGAGGAAGGTCTATTAAAGAGCAGTTCAAAATGTAGGGCTCTTTGCTAAGCTTCGAGGTGGCGAATCTCAATTATCAGGACTCTACAGTGCCTGAATGCAGGACCACCTTCTCTGACTTGCAATCCGTTGTCAAACTGCCACCTTATACCGGCATTGACTCTTGCTTCAAAACAGCATTCAGATACAGGAGAAGCACCATCAACCAATGAGCCGTAAGTCACAAGAGATTCCTTTTTACATCCCCCCCCCCCCCACATCACATCTCTACTCCCCCACCTACCCAGGATATTGTAGCATAAGCAGCATAAGCACTTGAGCTATCTTGGCCACAACAGGAAGCTTTTCTTACCTCATGCTCCACATCTGTGAGCTCAGTGTAGATGATGGCGCTCAAAGCGACCGCAGTATCCAACATTAGCTTTCCGGCATCTTTTAAATACTTGAGGTAGGCACTGTTTAAATCCTGGCTAGTGTTGAACATGATGTAGGAGGATGCCTTGCTGCCATGCATGAAGCTGTGCTTGGGTACTGTCAATCCCAGTCCTCCAAATTCGCCCAGTACCTTCATCATGGAGCGTCTCAGGGCAATTTCATTGTAGGTACATACTTTGCAACATTTGGCAAATATTTGAACTGTCGTTCACATGTCAGCAGTTTGTTGCAAATTTCTGCGCCAACATAGCAAAATGAACAGTTCGAGCACTTAGCAAAATGATCAGTTCAAGCACAGAACATGAAATTCGTTTCAATGCAAAAAGTTGCGTAAGGATGCAATGAAATATTATACTATACAAGCTTTGCCTTTCATAGTTCTCTCTGCTGCATCAAGTAGGTCAACGTGCAACACAGGTCAGTGCAATATTTTCCAGATAAATTGTGAAGGGCCAAGATGATAAGATGACAGAATTCACCGATGCGCGACCTTCTCTGGACTTAGCGGGATTGACGCCTGTGTAATCATGGATGTCTATTACATGGCCCACCGGGGCATCATTCCATCCCGATGCACCTGCTTCAAAAACTATGCATCAATCCTGGAACCAGGCATCGAGTGTTTTGGGGATGGGGATGGGGTGAGGAGGACCTCAGCTCAGACTTGTGCAATCTAAGGCATGCTCCAATAATCTGCAACAAGGTATGAGATGAGATCTAAAATAGACAGATGGTGGCGAATTAGAGATGGCCCAATCTGTGAAGAGAATTAAGAATGTCAGACATTGAGAATGGCCAAGCTCCTGTAGAGTATCAAGGTACATAGCAGCCATTTTTTTCTCAAGTATCTGCCTGTGGTGTACAAGCTCAGAAACCACCGAAACGTGATAGTGCAGATGTCATTGAGCATATTGATTGCATGACACATGCACAGTAGGAAAATGATCTTACCATTGTAGATCCTGCTTGAATCAAGTTGCATGGCTAACCTGGTGACTCTTTCTGTTTCGTATTGGCCCCATCCTGCAAGTGTCAGCAGACAATTTACGTTATCAATCATGTTATGCGCGAAGGACCTGAATCCTGCTTTTGAGTGATTAGAAATGGAAGCTGAGATTAAAGACAGAGCTCAACTTAATGGTAATGGCGTAGAAATTGTCCCCATGCTTTGCCAGAATAAGCTGAATAATGCTGCCTATCCAGAAATCAGGCCTGATATTCTCAAAGATTGAACTCCTGTAGATATACAGATTAAGCGTCCATTGATCTCTGAGATTCCTGAAGATTTCAGGGAGAGCATAACAAAGGGTGACTTGTTTCGGCTTGAGATTCCTTCAAACTTGGGGGAATCCATCTTGGTGGGAGAAAGCTTATCAATGAGAGAATTTTGAAGTGCAGAGAATTTGTTAGTCACTCAGTAGTAGAAGTGCAAGGTCTATTTTCATCTCCCCCCTACCCCTCCCCACAGCTTAATGCTTTGTGGTTGATTGCTTTTATTGCAGCGGCACAGTGTCCATTTGCCTTCTACCCAGGCTATTGCAGCATTAGCAGCTGAACATCCTCCCTTCACAGAACGCAAATGTTCAGCTGCTAATGCTGCAATAGCCTGGGTGGTGTCTTCTTAGTCTGTCTTGATCCAGGCAATTCAGCATTCTGGACAAATTTTGAACTTTATACCACCTTCCGGGCCAAGTACTCCAGAGAGAACAGGAAAGTCACCTTCATTGAATATTACATACATAATGATGCTCGGGAAGCTGATGTGGTCCTGCAAGTAATTGACATTTAGCCCTAGTGATGATGGATGGTTCTTATCATATGATGCTGGATGAAGGGGGCAAGGACGTCCACCACCGCTCATACGTTCAGTACCATGCTATTAGGTTGGTCTGAATAGGCATTCGCAGGCCTATTTCCCAAATGGACATTCATAGTCATCCACTTCTATTTGCAGCCTCTTGATATTCCGTTCAAAGCAATCGATTACTGATCCATTGATACTGTTGGCTAGGAATTTCTCAATCGAGACTGGCGGGATTTACCTTAATGTGCTGAGTCATTTCAAGCTCAAATTGCTGCCTGCAAATCAGTGACAGGTAAAAACCTCGGCCATCAAGCAGGAAGCTTCCCATTTACCAGTTTCACCTTTCCTGGTGGGGGTCAGTGCAGTGAATGGGCATTCCCCTCCAACGTTGAACGACAGGGCTGACATTGCAAGCCTGATGTACCAGAATGTTAAAAAAAGGGAGTGAAGCTCAGTTTTGCCTTCATCCTGCCTTGAAGTTTTGATCATCTTCCCTGAGTCCTCTGCTGAGAAAAAATAGCTGGATTAGATTCACCTCAATGTGAATGCCTACTAATTGCAGGAATCTCACCTGCCTGATTGCGGGATATCTCTTTCCGAGGTCATGCACTGCTTATACCAGTTGCGACCCCAGGAATCAGGCATCATCCCGCACATGGATGGCATGTCCTGCCATACCATCATGCCAAGCCCTGTGATGCATGCATCACAGCTGAAGCAAATTTGCAGTTGCCACACTTTATGGCTATCACCAAAGCAAAGTTGGTTCCATGCACATCCTGCGTATCTGTTCATACAACTTGACTTCCTGGTAAACCAGCGGCAACAGTCATACAATTGCTTAGCCATTCAGCTTTGCAAGGAGCCAGAACATTGGATTATATTGCTTTGGGACTTGCTCTTGATGACATGTTGGGAAAATCAAATCTCGTTTAAATGTATAATTATTGAGCTCTGAGCGCTGGAGTTGATTCACAAAAGTCTTGCAATCAGTGCAATCCTCATCTGAGGCCACCTGGCCAATGCATTCACTTCTATTAGATATCATTGCAATGCATGCATAATTGCGACAACGAATGGGGCCCCTCAAGGCATAAAATGCAACTGACGACTATACAATGCAAGGTGGAACATGGTCCCACTCATGAGGCTTGCAGCCTGATTATGAGACTAGATTTGTTTAATGTAAAGATGTTGCATGCTGATGAGCCCCAGAGTCTGAAGCCTAAAAAACTTCTAACGATGTTGGATAATTGTATTGCAGCTCTCTCAAGATTGATTTTCCTCTGCTCTGCATCATCTGCCAGCAAATCCTTAAAAAGTAAGAAATATAAGAGAGATGCTGCTGAGAAGGAAAGCTCACGGTCTGCGTGGTAGTACCACCTGTCGGGCTCCACCTGCAGGAAATGCATTAATGGAGCTGGATTCTGATGAGGTTTGCAGACATGCTTGGTTCAGCAAGGTTCCAGGTGCAAGAAATGAATCAACTGGGGAACCCCATAATGCTCCTGTATAAGGAGGCCATATCTGTGCCCTATTCTCGCCTTTGAGTCCTTCTACAGGAGATGAATAAAAAAGTCCTTCAGCAATCGCTATCATCGAAGCAACTGACCTTGATGTGCTTCCTCAGCACATTGTACCCCATTTGCTTGCTGCACACAACGAAAGAAAGAGTCGTTTCAAAATGCAAGTTATTCTATGGACTCTTCATAGGACTTGGCAATAAATTGGCAGGTCAAACTTCTGGGGACGCAAATGTGTGAAAGAGCATGCCTGGCTTGAATATCATATACCAAAGCGGCATCTGCATAAGCAACAGCTCTTGTAAGCAGCTCTTTCAATTTGACTGAAGAGACTGTACTTATATATCTGTAGTTGCAAATGGATCATGCCCTCATGACTCAAGAGAGTCAAAAGGTTGGTGAGCACTAAGGTGAGGCGTGCAGTGAGGCTATTGTACTGTAGTGGATCACCTGCAAATTGGCAAATTTGCATCCCTCAGGATGGCAAGTAGGTGAGAAACTGTGAAAAACCGGATATTCCTGCGATGGATATTGAACCATAAGAGAAGATTACTACCACATGGAGCTGTGTACAGACCATCGGGCCAGAAGCCCTGATCCAGCAAGCCAATGTTGAGCTCCACCTTGCCATTCAGCTTGATACGAGGGGTGCCCTTGGCATCAGGGCCCACCTCGATCTTGCGCATGCCGAAATAGGCACTCACTTGATCCGTTGCCCCGGAAGCATGTTCGTCCATGATGAGCAGCGACACCTGCACAAATCACAACCGAGGCTGCACCTTCTCACTGGGAAATTTCTACAGGTAAATGTAAATGCATTGTTGATGAGCTTTGCATCGTAGCAATTTACCCAGAAAGATGGAAATTGCTGATCAACATTGAATATCTAAGGAATGGCACCCAGCCCCTGTATACCGTAAACACATTAAAGATTAGACCGAAAGTAATTATCTCGAAATGGAGTGGTCAAATCTAGCGGACACGGGAAAACCTTTGAATTCGTTGGTCAACTCTAGCAACCCTTAAATCGAGGAATTTCTCAGGATTCCTGCGAAAGCGTTCGGCTTGACACACTTTCCTGACCTCGATTATTGAAAATTATACCCTTTCAAATGGATAACTTCTTGCGGCGTTCCACTCTATTTGCAATCTCGAGAAGAATGGTTTAAATTCAATGTCACCTTAGAAAATGGACCTGGTCAAATCTAAAGCTTACAAAGCGATTTTAAAACTATGGTGCAAATTTTGGAAAACCCTTGACAGCTCATTCAGATTCAAAATATGGTCCAAACTTTAATAGATTTTCGTTATCTGTATTGATAATCAATATGGTACCTGGTGTTTCGGTCATGTCTAGCTTGGGTTGAAGCATCGGATATCCTGGAAATATTTTCAAGTCATATTTGCTTCTTGCTATTTACTTCAAGCTGGGCATCAGAATTTAAGACTATATCATCGCCTCTGATGTTCATCAACCCTGAAAGGCAGATGACCATCCTCCCGTCACTGATTGTCTGGACCCACTGCATCTTGTAGGCAGCCCCCTTGATGCTTGCCCAATCCTGATACAATGCGCAAAAAGTATACCAGTCATATGCCTTTGTCTGCAATTGATTACTGGACACAAAGGAAAAAATGAGCAGTATTGTGGATGGCAAATTACCTCTATGCATTCAAAACAGGCAGAGACACGCAGACTGACCTGATACAGGTGGGGGCTTTCTGGGGACCACAGCTTTGGCTTGGAAATAGATATAACGATATTCTCTCCAACCTTTCCCATCAAGCTGGCAATCTCCATACCATGCAGATCTTCAGATATAGTAATCTGCAGGCAGAAGCAGCCCTGAGAATCACAGGTGACAGATGATCGTAGGTATTCAGACCTGGAAAAAGTGGTTCAATCTGCACCAAATATATATGCGCAAGATGATCAGTACTATCTATGTGCATCATAGCCACCTGAAGAGGCAAGCCATCGGCGGATGGGGACCCGGAGACTACCACCGAGACTGTGCTTGCATCCACATTGGGTACAAAGTTAGCATACACTATGTGAGCTGCTGGCACCGGCTCCAGCCAAACCTGCAGGAGTCTCTGCACTCATTCTGCCATAGAGGAAACGTGAGAACTTTCGATGTCTACTGATTTGAGATGCCATCTGCAATACTCAAGGGCTACCTTCCTGTGGCATCTCAATCAACAAATTTGGCCGATTAGTGGCTGTTTAAATAATCGCACATGGCCGTGTATAATTGCAAATGTTCTTTGCTTGTATAGCAATGCACGGAAATGGGAAAAAAGATGTCATGTCACCTCGGCCTGCAAGATCAAATTGCCAAATTGCCGCTACATTTTCCAGCACAAGCCCTTACTTTTCATAATCGAGTACCAGTTTGTTCTGTCCTTCAGCAGAATTTCACTGCCGCATGATAGAATTGATAATCTTAAATACGGCAGCCTTTCCAAATTTAGATGCCTTGTTTTCAAATGTGCATTTGTCGGCTTGCAATAGTATTGAGCAATGCTCGGTGTGTTTGTCAACTATATTGACAAAGCAAAGCACAGATGTGTTTGCTGAGAGTATTTGGAAAGGGTAAGAATGTCAATTTGAACGCCTTCCAGGTATTGCCGTTGTCCTTTTGCTTATCAGTTCTGCAACCTCATGTGCCTTGCGAAAATTTGTCTGGAGGTGCCAAGGATGGCTCACCGTTTGCCAGATGCCTGAGGAGGAAGTGTAAAGGATGTCAGTATTGCCTACGTGGATGTCTTTGCTGCCACCAGACGGTGACCGCTGCTTCCCAATAGGGACACCGTCTGAAACAAATCTTCTACTTAGGATTGCGCCATGAGTGGTACTCAAATTGCAAACAGTGTCAAAGACAAAATTGTGCAAGCAAATTTTTCAAGGGTATCCTCGCCTACTTACATCCTGCCATGTATGACATCACCACTTCCTGGTGAGAGGCATACCTGCTTTATCTGTGGGGTCGTAGACACCCACAATGAGCTCGTTGTGATCACCACTTCTCAGGTGATCTGTGATGTCAAAGGAAAACTGCAACAGAAAAGCACATTATGTGCAGAGCATATTCTGGAGGCTGAGTCCACCTTTGCCTGCTCAATTTACTCTGCCTCAACATCCCAATGTCACTGCATGCTCTTGCAAAAGAGAAAGATCCAAATTTGCAAGACCTGGAGGCCACGATCTCTGATAACCTCATCACAGCAGCGGAGGACAAATTGGCACTAGTCGAGTGAACCGAAGAAGAGTCGACAATCCTTCTTTCCTCCTCAAGAGGTCATGATGTGAATAAACCTCTCAGTAAGACAAGCTCATACCTTTCAGCATTGTTTGGAATGTGGACTCAAAGGGAAGGGGGAGGGGATAACAAAAACACTTTGATACCGTAGCGTCGCTTATGATTAGACAATATTTTAAATTTGACTGAGCTGTCGAGGGTCTTCGGAAATTTTGACCATATGTTTTAATTGCTTTTTGCACTTCAATCTTT
This sequence comes from Chloroidium sp. JM, assembly GCA_004335615.1. Classification (NCBI taxonomy): domain Eukaryota; kingdom Viridiplantae; phylum Chlorophyta; class Trebouxiophyceae; order Watanabeales; family Watanabeaceae; genus Chloroidium; species Chloroidium sp. JM. The sequence continues at coordinate 1,529,066 of QAXI01000436.1, forward strand.
GGCCAGGGCCAATTAACAGGTAGTTTGAAATTAAGACCATTCTTCTCAACCCTGTGAATATGGGTCTGCCATTTCACCGTGATTTCACACAATTACACTGACTTGCCTTGCTATCGCCAGTGAGCTTGTTCAGTGCAAGTTTATTTTTGACACTGGCAGCATCAAGATTTGGTCAATTTCTTGCATAAAACCAATTCTGCTGAGATGTTGTCCTTCACCACATGTTCTCTCGCATTAACACCTCTTCTACTATGCTGTTTTTCAGTGTTGCCTCAGACAGTACCGTGGTGGCGACTGAATTCTTCGGTAATTAATTACAATTTTCGCCGAAACTTCCGAAGATATGAAATCCCCGAGTACAATTAAATTAGGTGTCCCGACCGACCAAGAATCTCCTCGGAACCGAGGAATGGGCACTTGCGCGCTTGGAAGCGTTAATACCCTAAACCCTCCTGCCTTTCTACCGAAAATTGCCTTGTTTAAACACCCCGAATAATTAATTTCCCTCTGGACCTTTCCTACCGAAAAAGGTGGCCATAACCGAAGACAGGTTTTTATGGTTTTACCGAGAATTTGCCCCACCGAGAAATAATAAAATTCCAAAATCTGCACCAATGTGAAAAAAAAACACATACCGAAGAATACAGTTGCCACCACAATATTCCAAATTCGGTCACTGTGTCAATTCACAAGATGATCAGAAAAATAGGGCCTGGATCTTTATTGAAGACCCTCCAGCTTGGTCAAAGAATGGTCCAATAATCGGTGTCATCACAATCTTGCAAGTGATTCAATGGCACAAATGTGTTCAAAGCATACAGCCTGATCAATTCATTCACCATTCACGTTCTGTGACACCTCCTCCACCTTCTGCTCAGATGTGTGCATGCCAATTCCAAAAACCAACGACTTCAAACATGTTTTAGGGTAATTTCTGTGTGATATATGCTGTCAAAGATCATTGTGGATTAGGCTTCTTGAACATCGCTGACCTTGTCAAATCCTCCAGTGTGGACGCCAAGCTCTTCTCCATTCACATACACCTGGCACTGCCAGTCTACGGCCCCAAAATTGAGCATGATGCGAGTCCCCTCCCAGTGGAGAGGCACTGAGAAAAGGGTTCGATACCATGACCTCCTCATGTATTTCCCCACACCTACAACAAGACTTCAATTATGTGTACAGCAAGGAAAATGGAGATGAGCTGACACCCTGCTAAGATATAAGTGGTGATGCAATTTATTCCTCAAGACTTTTTGTATGGGGGGCAGGAAATCATATTTTTGCATATTGCATTGTGACGCCAATATGTAATCTCAATTATAGCGCTTTTTTAAATTGCAAAGCACTTTGCTTACAGACTCATCATAGCAATTCCCCATGCCCACAGTCCCAACGGCAACCGCATTTGATGCCTCAGGTGAATCCTTCCTGAATAAAGCATGCGTTACATGGACAGTCGCTTGAGGAGCATCACTGTGTTTACAGGCTGTGGAGTGGCATCTCATCCAAATCTCTGTCAATCTCGGAGACGCACCTGACAGGTCGGACTCCATGGGAAATGGAACAAGTATCTGCCATTTCAGTGTTTTCCCAAAAGGTGGACTTTCGTCATCTTTTACTACCTCCTGCACAGAGCACTGTGCAACCTAACATGCATTCTATCAGCATCTTCATGCCAGATGAGCTGATTGTTATGCGAATGGAGAAGCAGGAAGAATGCGACTTTCACAGCTCAAGGAATCCTACTTGTGCAAGCAGCCTCCCATTGTCAGCCTTTGATAACTCAGCTTTATCAGCATAGTTAAAAGTGTTGTGGCCCTTCAAAGAAGCATACCTGAATCTCCCAGTGGCCATTAAGATTGGCCCATTGCTGTCGTCTGAGCTGAGGGCGCGGGTATTCGCTCCATACATTTTCAGCTGACACGTCCTTTGACCACCTTGTGGGAAGCTTCACCATTACCTCCTGCAGAGCCTCCCGTGTCAGCTTCCATAATCGTGGCGTTCTGTCCCATGCTTGCTCAAATCTGTGCTGGGACCCATGCAGTGTGCTGATGCAAGCCACAACGACAAACAATTTGGGCTGAATTGATTCAGCAGCTTGGTACATCAGGAACGCCCAATTCTCGCGACAGGACCTGTGATGAATATTGCACAGCATTATAAAGCAGACCTTCAGAAGGAAGGGAGACCCGCCAAGCCTCCAGGGAGTAGCCAGCAGCAAGAATAGACCAGCAGTACTACAGCAAATGACTAGCCAGAGGCGCCACGTGAAAAGAGAAGGATCCAGTCCTAGATTTTTCGGCCTGACCATCAGGAGCTCTTCTGAACTTGCCCTTTTTCTGTGATACGCAATTTCTCAACAAAATTCTCTCGCCATGCTTCAGTGGTCCTTGATCATAGCATTGCTTCCAGTAGCCAAAGATTAGATGCGAGCACCGACCACGGAGACCTTGCACTGTTCAAATAGCTCCTTTAACTTGTGTCCCGCTGGATCATCAGCCAGCTTGTAACAAAGTTGTAGGGAAAAGTATAATTATTCGGTCTGAATGTTGATACAGCCTATCTGCTCGTCATGAGCCCCGCAGGATAAGGAACACGCGCCAATGAGAATTTAATCTTTACTCAAGCCGAGCGATGCCCAGAATTTTTATTTAGCCTGATGTAGCTGGAAGATGTAATTATTTCTTTTTCGATCGAAATTGTTTAAAAACTTCAATTAAACCTCAAGTGTAAGTCTTAAAGTACTTCATGAATAATCTGTTTCGGTTCTTTTGTGACCGCTGTTTCATAAGGCTAATGAACAGGCCCTAAGAGAAACATGATGCAAAGTGCAAATCCTTCAACAGCGGTGCAGCGTGATTCTCCTACGTTACCAGCGGACAATCCCAAAGGACGGCATTCAAGACTATTGGCAGATGATGTAATTTTTTTATTGACGCATGACTGGTACATTTCATACATCATCAAACGTTCTCAGTTGTATTGTGCAAAGCGTGGTCACAGCGATACAATCTCAATCCATCATACTCTGAACAGGACAGGAAACAAGATGTCAATGCAAGAAATTCCGACAAAAGTATGTGGGATACTTGCCTTGAAAGGCAATGAATGACCAGGGTGAATATCTTGCAGAACACTCAAATTGCAATTGCATCAACAAGTTGCAATTGCGAATCAAATTACACTCAAAATGACTGCAAATACAGGCCTAGACCCTATTTGGTCGCACAGACTCAATCACTGGCCTGACTCAATCAACAGCCTGACCATGTTGCTTGAGGAGGCTCCATCTCCGCTCATCTGGCCCCCAATCTGCAATCCAGATTTTTCAGTCCAAAAGGATCGCAGTAGTAGGTGTTGCACATTCTACTGCAGCTATATTCAACAATGACCAGAGAAAAATACTCAAAATCAGCCAGAATATCCATAGGAAAGCCCCATGCTAGACTCTACCTTTCAATTCATTAAAAACCTGTTGTTGGGCTCAAAGATTTTCTCATGTATGGATTGCCGTGAATCGCTATTATTTGATGCCTCTTCTTGGGATTTCTTCAAAAAGTACAGGCTTGGTTCACAGCCACTTTGGAGCGCAAGAGGCTTTCAAGGCCTTGATCAATACTTGTCACCCAAAGTTTTGGGCTGTCAATATCTACCCTCTCCATCATTGCCAATTAATGCACCAAATACACACACCGTTGATGAATTGATATCAATAAGTGGAGTCGGTGCTTCCCAGTATTGTGAGAAAGACTTCAAACAGCAGGAAGACATGAAAATTATGCAAGTCATGTCCAAGCGTCCAAAGTGTACCGACTCCAGCGACTGATTGACACACCTGCTAAGGTAAACCATTGTCACTGCTCAATGGCATGCTGAAGCCAGGAACCAGCTGAGGGTTTCGCCTGAGGATGGCTTGTAATTGAGCCATTCCCTGCACAGAAGTTTGACATGAGTGGGCCTGAGTGTCAGACATCTGCCATCTGCTGGTCAGTGGACACCCTGCAGGGATGTCCAAAATCTCCTGCTGACTGCACACATTTTCAGAGAGGCTCGAAGGGCCTTCTTCAGACAAGGGCACTTTTTCTTTGCTGACAACAGTTGTCAATGCTGATCTGCCACCCAAACATGCATCGCAAGCAGGTGCTTTATGCTTCTGGCCGCTGGAAATTAGTCTCATGGAAATGGAGGGAAATGGACGAAGAAAATTAGGAATGCAGAGACTTGTCTGACGCTCAGACAAGATGAGAGTTTCCAGACTTTTCTCCTGGCTGTGAGGGGCGATACTATGAGGGCAGGATTACACACCTGCTGGTGTTGCTGCTGCGGATAGGTGCAGAGGCTGGCATGCATCGCCTCGGAGGCGAGGGTTGGCTCCCCCTTTGACTGACCTGACCCGGCATGCTGGACCAAGTGCTGCATCTGCTGCCAGGAGAGTTCTGCTGGGTTGGGCCCTGCACCCCTCTGCTGCTGGAATCTGGAGAGCTCTGCAGGATTGAAGGGCGGTCCAGACGGCTGGCCAGGAGGCGCGCCAAAATTGATGTCCCCTGAGCTTGGCTGTGTGTAGTCCTGGGAGCTTAGGGAGCGCATTGAAGCGGCGCGTAGCCCAGATGATCCCTGTGACAAACTGAAGTCTGCATTGATGACATTTCTGATAAAGTGTTGCAGTAACAGCACTGGTGCAAGGTCTTACTGTTGGGAAAGGGAGCCTTTGCAAGCATGTGATGAGCCAGCTACCTCAATGTTGTCCCTATTTTATGAGATATTTTCTAATTTGTTCAGGATGTGAGAGGAGTTTTGGTAAAATCATTGGTAATATATGTCACACTGGCAATTGAGATAATGGCAGAAATGGCATGCTACTGAAACTGTTCTGGATAAATCTGATTTCAGTCACATGGGAGAGCATTGCCAACAATGCGCCACAATTTATGCAATATTTCTCGAAAGTCCCCAGAGTCCATTAAAGAACCACGAGTGAATTTCATAGAATCAGCAGAAAGCTGTGCACCTGAGGCCGCAGATGATTCATGGCTACCACCTGCTCAATGCCTGCGGAATGGCAAGGACCCATTTCCAAACCTCCAGATGACTCCACTCTCCCTGTGTGCCCACTCACCATGTGCTCCATGGCATCCACACCTGGCCAATGCTCCAAGTTGGACTTGCTTTTAGAGCTCCACTTGAAGAGTCTTCTCAGGCAGTACTCTTTCCACAACGTCAAATTATCCTTCGGCAGCCTGATCATGCATTATGTGTCCAATTAAAAGCAGAGATACCCGGGCATCACTGCCAAAGTGCACCTAAATGTGAATTTGTTGTCTGTCAGAAAACCCCCAGATGAAACACACAGACAATTTTGATCCTGAACGCCAATTGGAAACCTGAAGAGAAGGTGTGAGAGGAATCATTATGGTACACCATCGGTGTTGTGTTCGACACTCGCTTTCTGCAAATGATTGCTGTCAGGAGAGCAGCAAGGTTTCACCGTCCATAATTTCACTTTGGTCATGATTTGCAACACAGTAGGCTGCCTTGCAGATCTCTGGCCTGGTCATGGCCGGGGTACTGGTCATTCGCAGCCACATCTGGACATGCTACTACTCGATTCTGGCGGCATAAGTCCGAGCATGATTGTTCTCATGAGAGCACGAAGCAAAGGGTGCTGGGGTGGCCAAGGAGACAGGAGCACCTCATCACCTTTGATGGTAAAAGACAATATCACCTTGGAGTTGGGGGAAGGCCTGGTGGTGTTGTGGATGTGGCCCCCATGAACGCAGCCACAGCGGGCAGTCAAGCAAGGAGGAGAAGTCCACCAGACCCTGCTGACTCATCATGACCAGACAGGCACGCAGCCGAGATTGTTCTGTCAGTGTGAGCTGGTTGAAGTCCGGAAAATTTTTCCTGCCCATGAGAAAGCATGACCACCTTGAGGCCGTGCTATTTCCGAGAGCATCACTGTGCCCTTCAAAGGATGGCAAGTCTCACCCCTGCTATTGCCAAAAGCAGCAGTGATGAACAACCTCCCGCCTTACAGCTTTGCTGGCAGCCCACCGCACAATTTGCCTCAACGACACGTAGATTCGCGACATTTGAGTTTTGCAGTCTTGCTACCACTTCGATTGAATAAAAAGAAGTGACATCTGAATTTGCATTGAGACACCAGAAGGGGATGGAACAAGCCCTCCAGCGTTGGCAGATAAGTGAAGAGGCTAAACTGCATGCAAATCCAACAAAGACATACTCATGCTGAGCCAGATCATTATATGTTCTCCTGATAGGTGGGGGCATGTTTCATTGGCAGTGGTACGGAGAACGTATCAGCATCATCAACTAGCTGACCTCTCTGAAGCATTGGAATGCGGGCTGCCGTGCGGATAGGACCGTGCTTCAATGTAGGCGTCCTGGTGGGCAGGTCGGATCCCCCTCTCATGAGCAAAGGCGAGCGCCTGCTCCTGGGTCATGCTGCGGGTGAACGACTTTTTGTGCTGCAAGGTGCTGTGCTGGGGCGCGCTGGTGGGTGAAGAGCTGGTCTGAAGATGCTTGAGATTGGCAAGCGTCATCTCCGGCATCGAGCCGCCAGACCATGCATCTTGGGGCAGAAGACCTCCAAAGGCTGCAAGTGACAACTGAATGTGATGCCTTCGTCCAAGCAAAGCAGACATTTGACAAAATGCTTACGTGGGAGTTTTCAAGCTGGCTAATAGGCATCAGAAGGATTAAGGGGCCCAACCTGAGGAAAGATCACTGGCTTGCTTTCCCTGCTGCTTGGCTGTGCTGTGCACACTGCAACTGGGAGGCTCCAGCCCGGACAACAGATCCCTGTCGAGCAACAACTCTGCCAGCCCAGCCCTGCTAGAAGGCAATTCCCGCACCCGGATGGCCGCCAGCTTGTCATGCTTGGCCTTTGCCAGCATGCCTGTGTCCTCAGTCATGACCACAACCTTCAGCGCAATTGCAAGAATCCACACTGAATGTCCCAATCGACATGGCATCAAAAAGGAAGAGAAGCCCGATCATTGGAAACATTTCTTTCTGTCCACATGATTTGACTGTAGATAGAGAAAGATGGCAATGTTCGCTACGTTGGCCTGAAGTCGCCATTTTGAGGGAATGTTGTTGCGAGCATGCTTTCTTTCTCCTGTCAGGATGTGCACGGCAATGAATGCGAAGGGGGCAAGACCATTAGGATGATTGGACAGAGCAGATGAGTAGGGGAAATAAAAACTCGAGATGCGGGTCACCTTGCTGTACTGCTTGCCAGCTCGCTGCAGGTTCTCAGCCCAGGCCTGACAGGTTTTCAAGATGCAATCGTCATTGTTCAGGCTGAGTTGAGGATCAGCCTTGGATTGCCGAGAGCGGTATGCAGCTATCACCTGCACCAGCAAGGGGGCTGCTCAATGCGCCCGATATAAGATCTGATTGCATTGGATTGCTTGGTGGGCTACCTTCCTAAGAGATATGACTTTCTTTCTGATTGCGCGGCCCAATTTGCATTCAATTGTACAAAGCATAATGGTTTGCAATATCGATGGAGGAACTGTCTGCTCTTTAAATTTGGGTTTATTGAGGAGCCACGCTTCACGTGGTGCCTGACAAAATTACGAGTAACACACAATAATCAGGACTGCAGGTTGAGGGTCCATACCTGCCGTAAGTCTTCCCTGCTCTCCCGCATGGCTCGGTGCTCAAAGGGGCACTCAATAATCAAGCTCAGTGCACGCCGACACATCTCCTGCACTGCTGGTGGCTTTCCTGCACAATACCGTCTATTAGCGTCGGATTTCAGAGAGGAGCCAGAATGCATGCTTGGCAACATGCACAATGAAGCTTGATGACATAGCTGAATTCGAAGCTTGGGCAAGCGCCCATGCAAAAAGTGAACTTCCTGTGACACACCCCCTGACCCCCTTTCCGAAGGCAAGGACCAAACGCACATCCATAGATACCACACTATGCCTCTGGCTGCTCATCCAATGCCAAATGTCTGGAAAGTAGAACTGGTGACACCAGAGCGTGGATCTTTCATGCAGTCCAGCTCGCGCATGACTGTGAAGGGGAACAGGATCTTGGCGGTGAAGGCCAGGCTGTCCTGCCCCTCTACCACACAAGACCCCACGCTGTCCAGCAGCTGGGCAAAGCGCACCAAATTGGCGGGTCGATTCATCAGCACATTGCTGTCTGGCACTACTATTAGAGCCGCGTCCCCCTCTGCACCGTCAGCGATGATGCAAAATTGATTATTTGGCATCTTGAGACTGAGCTGATGCAGATATGTGCATTGATGACACGCAGTGTCAATATAAGCAGCCGGTGGTGCTTTGGGCAGCTGGATTGGAGGTCTCAAGCTTTCATCCCGGGGAGGAGAGCTGGATGCCCCCATAACAGGCTGGCGGCGACTGTGAATTCTTATTGGAAAGATCTACGATGACCTCTCAGCTGCTCTCATGCTTATGCAGGGAACCGGAGACAAACATGAGATAATGCCTGTGAGACTTGTCTTTCTGACACATCCAACATTCTTTGCATGGCTTTGGGGAGGGAGGTAGGCTGACCCAGGGTGATATCCATAGCTGAGGCTGTGCAGCTGCTGTGCCCCTCCAGGATGCCAGGCAGATCCATGCTTGCATCCTGTCATGCAAGTGGAGTGATTCTCTGGATGATATTGCAACACAGTAGACTGTAGATATTCTTTCAGCATGGGATAATCAGGCACAAATCAGACATGCCTCCGATTCTGATGTTCAAAAGGCGTCAATAACTGAGAATGAACATTGCCCCAGACCTGATCGTATCAGCATTCAAATTGACACACAGAGGGGGACATCAAGGGGGAGGCACCAGGGGGTTCATGTGGCCGCCAGAGCGGGCTTGGGCCACCTCACTGACGACGGTGTCAATGTCCATGCCCGTAGCCTCATCCTGCAGAGCCTGCACCACCTCCTGCACGCTGGGCATCGCAGAGGGGGCTGCAGACAGAGCAGGGCACATGTATGTTGGAGCACAGCGTCTTCGCCAGAATAACATGATGACTGGAGTGTCAAGGCATCAGCCTTCTGCAGTGCTGTCCCCGCTTCCAAATTCTGCTGAAAGTACCACTCCTGAGGCACACTGTCAGCTGCTCTGTGGTGTATCCCATTTGTCATCACTCTGTTCCCAAACTGCTTTGCTGAAGCCTTGCTTTCAGCTTCCACAAGCAAAATACATACAGGTGGCATTGATCTGCAATGTGATGCCAGTCTCTGATTGCCCTCAAAAGACGTGAATTCAAAGGATTTAAATCGCTTCCAACATCGCAGAGGAGAGAGACATGCAACCACCAGGCACCTTGGCAGGACTGCATGAGTGCTGACAGCCAGAAGGGCATCCAGCAGCCAGACGCCCGCTGCTGCACGGGGTGGAACACCTCCAGCAAACCCCTCCGCACTGCATCCTCTAGCATGCCAAATTCCTGTGGCTCACCTTTAAAGGTCTGCAACCAATCACACTTCTCACTTACCCTCAGATCCTTCAGTCACTCTTCTGCTGGCCATGGCTGAACCAGCATGACCAATACTACTATTGGAGGGTGCTGGTCGATGATCTGGCTTACTTCAGGAAGTAGATGATCGACAAGCTGAATTGGTGTGAGTGCACCCGTCGCAGAGTGAAAAGATCAAGATGAGGGACAGCAGCATGCATGGGAAATGCTTCACCTCAAATTTACAACGAGCATACAAGAATTGGATCGGATGTGCAGGCCAAGCAGGAACACGCAAAACGTACTCCACATTTCATGGGTCCATGCTAGCAAAGTCAGGCCTCACTTTTCCACCCTCCGTTTCTTGGACTAGCCACAGGGGAGCTGTGCTGGGATTAACCGCTGCCAGCAGGTCGGTAACTGCCCGAGCTGCCACACCCAGGCCTTCCCCCTTCAAAAGGAGGGACCTTCCCAGCGCAGAGCTCCACAGAGTTGGTCTCACCTTCATGTCATGAGGCGATCGTTGTTAAAGTTCTGAGGCAGGTGGATTTGATATGTGTCCTGAAACTTGAAATCCTAAGATTCCGAAGATATTATTTGGGGTAGCTGGAAGTATGGCTTCTGTGCTCAAAGTTGATGTCTCAGTCTCTGGCAATGCTGACGGTGATAAGTGCCGGTCTGATTTACAGTACCTTGCATGCCGACCCCGAGATTTTGCCTTGTATCGGAAGTAAGCACAAGGCTGTGCGCAGGAAGTCTGCCTGTTGAATGCACAATGTTAGTGAGAATCATGATTGACGAATCTGCTATTTTTGGTAACTTTAGATATACGCTCATTCTCACCTTTTCTTCGGGAAAATATATCTCGGCTGAGTCTTTCACGACCGAGGTTTCTGATTGGTGAGGGAACATGAGACGGCTCTCGAATTCTCCTCCCATTTCGACACAGTCTTTTCAACCCTTCCCCCCCTGCAGTGCAGTACAGTCCAGAGCCTGCATGCCCAACCTACCCCACTTTCCTTTGGGTTCCAAACGCTGACCAGTCATGGCAATTTTCCATGAATGCGCCCTGCGTCCTGAAGGGTCACGTCCCTGAAAAGACACCCTTGACGCAGCCCCCCGCCTGAATGTAGCTTGGGACAATATGCAGATCATCAGGTGGGAGCGCTGAGCTGTAATAGCAATGCAATGGATGCATATGTACACGTGCTGAGATGTATCAAGGTCAAGCAACCAACAGCAAATGACTCACACACACAGTTTGAATCGTCCAACAGGATTCTAAGTGACAAAATGAACTCTAGGACGAGAAGTGGGTTCTAAAGCCAACTGGTCACACATTATCGCCACAATACAATATGTATCTCTGCAGGCGAAGCTCAGCACCCAACCCTAACACAGCGATGGTGTCGAATGATGTCTAGGGCATTCCCTTGCGTGGACATAAGTGAGGCAAGCCAACACAGGTTAAGTTTCCAAATAGCACTCTTAGTTGGGGGCACGGGGGTCCCTGATGTCCTTTGGCCCTTCAGAGGCGGGCTCCTTCTTCTGCCAGTTGTGGCGCCCCCCCTGTGCGGTGTCCTGCAGCAGCCAGCCTGCTCTGCCGTCGCCAGGGCCTGGCCCAGCCTCAGAGTAATCCTCAGGGCCAATCGGCTGGTGGCCCTGGTCCTTGATGCTCTCCGCAATCTGTGAGCGATGCTTCATCGGTCATAAATTGTCCATATATGCCTCCCTCAAAGCATTGCTTTTCTGACATTGCTTACACTTTGAATACCTCATGGGATACACAGAGGCATAGGAGCAACTCACTGCACGCCGGAAGTCTTTCTCCTCCTGCCAGGCCTGGGAAGACTCCACAGTGTGACTTGCTTGCCAGGCAGCCCTGGGGTCACCGGTGCCCACCCCATGCACCCCAGTGTCCTTTGGAACATGGTGGGGCGCAGCAGCTGTGGTGTCTATTCCATCCGCAAAGGCCCCGCGGGGATCCCCATGGAGGGTTTGCCGCTGCACACACCAGGATGAATCTCTGTTTCTGGTCCTGCTTGCGACAAATCGCGGCAGAGTTTCATTGTTGACTCAAGTTTCTGTAGATAAACTCAATCAAGCAGGATATGCCGAAGGGAGTGGTGGCTCACAATCTGCTCTCCCTCCACCTCAGGTACCTTGTCACCTGCACAACTCACAGCCTGAGTGTCCATCCAGTGTCCAGTGCTTGGAGAATAATGGAAGCTCCAATCCCGCCTTTCATGCACTACTGTCCACTTGAACCCCTCAAGGTCTCTGTGCTGCATTTACTGAGTGCCACCTTTGCAGCAAGAACCCACCTCCCGACATTGCCACCTGCACGCAGAAACTTCTGTCTGAGCTGCAAGATTGATCTATCGCACACGCTTTGTGTAGTGCCGAACTCTGTCAATCGAGTATTCCACTGCCCGTGCAAAAGAGACTTGCAAGCCAACAGCCCAGGAACCGCCCGAAACCAGGCTCATTCATTGCGTGGGTATCGCGCGCTGCATTCATGCAAAACCTTTGAGGTGACTTTCGCCCGTCTAGGTCGTTCCGGTCACGGGAGGTACTCACGATTGATGCTTGCTGGATAGAACGAAAATCTCGCGCAGTGATGCAAAAAGTAGTGTCTGCTCCTCAGGGCAAGCCAGAAAGCATTTTTTTTGTGCGAGTAGGGGAATCTTGTACATCCGAAAGCCCTAAATCCGTTCGGGTTTCCCCTCCCTGAAGCTTAAACAACTCAACAATCCGGCATGCATATTTTGCGAAGCAGATCGGGGGATCAAAATAGGGAAGCTTGGCAAGGCAGGTGTGAAGCTATGCTGCCAAAGTTCACACCCACCTGCAACCCACAGGGCAGTGCCGGGTTCTGGCCCGGCGCTTGAAGAGCAATTGAGGCCAAATGGTAATTGGTGCATAATTTTGCAAGGGGGAAGGAGGTGGGGATGGTTTTGTGTATATAAAGCAGTAGTTTTTGGTCCCGCAGGGATCATATTGCAGTCAGGAGTGGGTACACAAGACCCTGCTTGCTTTTCTTTCCACATTCAATGAAGCTGTGACACTTGAAGGCCTGCTTCATTGAATGTGTAAAGAAAAGCAAGCTTTCAAGTGTCACAGCAGCAGCTCCGAAATCAGGAACATCTGCAGGATCATCTCCCAAAGCCCATAGATTTGGGAATCAAGGCATCAAAATTCCCAATGTGAGGTTTTGAGCAGGTCACTTTAGTCTTTCGGATATTCCGTTCCAAACTCTTTGTGGAATTCATGACCGTTTATGGCCGACATCTCCTGCGGGATGTTTTACCTGTCAGGAATGGGGTGCCCCTTCCGTATGATATTGAAGCGATTTTCAGAGGGCGCGAAAGTATTTCAAGGTTGCTTTAGGGGGTCTTCGGTGGGTTTTGCTGCTTACCAATGTTTTGCAAATATCAAACAGCTTGCTGCATTTCATCTGTTCGATATCTGACCTTGAAATTCTATATCTCATATCTGAACATCCACCAAAGACTAGCCGACTGAGGGGTCCATCTAATTATCAGCCAGGATGCTTTCATGGACGGCAAGACAGGGATAGATGCTGTCAGGCAATCCCAAGGGGAGGTGGCTCTGCAGATGAGCCTGGCTTGCTCACTTGCAACCTCCGAAAAATGCATACATTTTTTAGACATTGGATGGGGAAAATCTGCTTGTCCTTCATGACAGTCCAGAGACTGCTCGCAAATCTTGAAAAGCACAATCATCACCTAATCTCATATTTGTTTTTCTAGTCGTTCCTTCCGAATTTGTCAGCGTCTTGTCTACTGTGCACAGAAGAAGCTGTGACACAAAGTATGACTGCCCTCAGAAACGAAACAACAAGTCGCCTACTTAGAGCCCTTGGGGCTTTTCCTCATTCTCACCGCAACGGGAGTGACCTGCAAACAGAAGAGCTCATCTATAGACAGTGACCTTGTTTTTGGACTCTCAAGGCAAGACTGCCAATCTCAGTGCAGGCAAAGAAGGGATCAGCACAACAACTAACTCAATTGCACTGCAAGGAGACTATTTCTCACCTCCACCAGCTCATCGTCTGCAATGTACTCCAGGCAGTCGTCCAAGTTCATCTCGATGGGTTCTGCCTGTCCAGAGCTGTGGTCTTTGCCGGCACTGCATAGCGAAATGTGATGGGCTAAGCCAATTCCTTTGCCATCTAGCCTCGGCACCAGTGGTGGCCATAAAGATCCGGTTGCATATTCAAAAAATTGACAGTCTACTGATGTGAATATGAAATGGACTCTGCTGCTCTCGAGGCTTCAGGACCCTGGAACTTGCATCTCATGCTTGCACAAGTTGAACTTGATAGCTGAGAAAGTCACCTTCGGATGTTGGTGGCTGCCTTGCGTTTGCAAGCGTTGACTTCAAGGTCACCCTGACGTTGGTGGATGCCGATAACTTGCCCTTTGTAGATATCACGCCCTGGGGGGATGAATAGCTTGCCACGAGCCTGCATGCGGAACCAGCTTCTGAAGCTGATGCTGCTGCTGCAATAGATCTTTCTCATTCTCCTGCCTTCCCACCCAAGAGAAGGTGGCTACGATTGTTCTGCATAAACTGCGGGCAAGAAGAGCATGTTGTGATCCCACATACATCAGGTTATGGCACACAGCTCTACGGTCATCAAATCCATCTGCTCAGGCTTATGATGATGGGTTGATCGAGTTGGGCATAATTTCAGACTCCCTGATTTATCGAGAGCAAGTATTCCTCATCATATTGAAGTCTGCGAAATACAAGGGGCAGGAAGCCAAGCACTGCCAACACCATCTCAGAATCAGATATGGGGAGCTTTGCGGTTTCTGTAGGCAGAGGTGGGGTGGCAATGTGGGCAGAAACTTGCCTGAATTGACTCCAGGGCATACGAGGATGACGGGCCAGTGTCGTAAGACACCAAGGAACCGTTGTCCCTCATAATGATGTCACCAGTCCAGGGGCCGTACTCCTTGAAGTTGGTGTTGAGGACTGCCAGGCCTTTGGTGGCTGTCAGCATCACGCTCCTAATCCCCAGCAGCCCTCTACAGGTAAATTGGGCGTCAGCTTCCGTGATTATACAGGTAAGAAAAACAGCACCAAGGACCCTCCTTCCCCCCATCCGACAACATTTCCCATCCATTGAGTACATTGTGTCTCTAGCAGACATGCATGCATGCACGATCACCAAGCTGATGCACACAGCGTGCCCGCGTTGTGAGCATGTTTTCAAGGAGCTGGGTTAGCAAGAAGGAGGTAATTTAAGCGTTCATGAAGAAAATGTGCCCTTCTCAAACAGCAAATCCTCCACCACCAGAAAGCAAGTGCTATTCCCTTGATAGCTGAGAGGAAAAGACTCAGGAAAAGCAAGCCAAAATCTCAGCTGCAACTTCAGCTATCAAGAAAGTGGGCACAAGCTAGGCCAACTTGCCTGGTGGGAATGACGTAAGTGATCCGTGTCAACCCTGTGTCTGCGGTGTTGAGGTCGCTCATCTGGCCCTTGCGTGACCCAAGCAGGTCCACCACAGGCCCCACAAATTCCTCTGGCACCTCCACCAAGGCCTCCTCAAAAGGCTCGAGCTTGTGGCCATCCTTGTCCAGCTTTGTGATGACCTGCACACATGATGTGGGTTGACTCAGAAACTGGCACCACGTAGCTTGCGATTGGAAGCGTAGTTGGAATATTCACGCGGGAGTTCCTCACACACTTCAATGCCATGATATTGAAAGACACCAACCCCAAGAAGAATAACTATATTTCTTCTTGGTCACAGATGACCAAAGCCGAAGAGGAGGGAAAGGGCGGGACCTTGGGAGGACCGACGGCAAATTCGTAGCCCTCCCGCCGCATGTTCTCAATCAGGATGGCAATATGCAGTGTTCCCCGCCCGCTCACAGTGAAGGAGTCCGCCGTCTCGCCAGGCTCCACGCGCAGTGCCAGATTTCGTTCCAGCTCCCGGTCCAGTCGGTCCTTGATATTCCGCGTCGTCACAAATTTGCCCTCACGTCCCGCGAATGGGGAGGTGTTGACCATGAATGTCATTCGCACTGTGGGCTCCTCAATCTGCACGCCAATGCATTCAAGAGGGCCCATTCGAGATTCAGTGCAGTTTGGAAAAAGAATGTCAAGCTGTGATCCTTCCCCAAATCCCACTGCATTCCCTACTGATCAATTCTGATATTCTACCTGAGAGGAAAGAATGTGTACAGGCTGTCTGATGTGTATTGATCTTAACAGAGGCGGAAGGAAAAGGAAGGACAATTCAGTTCTTCTTCGCCTTGACCACATAATCTGCTGCGTTGGCTACCCAGCATGCAACTATGGCAGGGAGATCACACCTTGCTGAATGCAAGACTGAGGGCTCACAGAGATGGCAGGCAGGGGGATAAGGTTGTCAGTATTGCAGATGGTGTCCCCAATGCTGACGTCTGCCAGCCCTGTGACGGCGCAGATGTCTCCGGCCATCACTTCGTCCACTGGCACACGTGTGAAATTGGAGAAGACAAAGACCTCTGCCACTTTGCCAGTCTTTGCCTTTTCGTCACCTGCAGACGGACGCGACCACTTTAAGATTGTGTAAATCGAGCTGACCATCGCCCTTAAATCATCCGTTGGTGTGGTGGTCATGGACCTCCTATCTTCAGCGATCAACGAGTACCAGCCATCTGTGATCTGACACCAAAAAAGAGCTGTGTTTGGCTCTTGTGAAGAAAAGCAATGGCAAATCGGCCAAGACCATGGCCCCTAAGCTGAGCAGCAGATTCAGAGCTTCCGACTGCCATATTCCAGAGGCCAGCCAGATCTTTCAATGAGCTCCCCACCTGATTTGCAGATGGCGACAGTCTGCCCCTTGATGAGCTTGCCAGAATTGATCCGACCAATGGCGAGGCGGCCCTTGTGCTGGTCGAAGTCCAGGTTCGTCACCATCATCTGCAGGGAGTCCGTGTCCCCAAGCTTGGGGGGCGACACCTGCCCAATAGCACAAACTTTATGTCCGACTGTCCCAGTCCCAGTCACTATTATGTGCACAGTTGTGAGATTGTGAAGCTTGCCAAATTCCTTATTGCTAAATGCGTCCCTGCCAGAACGCAGGGACGGTCCTGTCGTGGACTCTCCTACTGCCACGACATTCTTCAAGTCTCCATGGTGAACAGGGAGTAAGCACCTCTCTGACGACAGCCTCAAATAGAGGCTCCAGGGTCTCGGACATGTCTTCTACTGTGTCCCCAGCGATCCCGTTGACCCCAGAAGCATAGACCACAGGGAAGTCGCATTGATCGTCCTTGGCTCCCAGCTCCACAAACAAGTCGAAGGTCTGATCAATGACCCAGTCTGGCCTGCAGAAAATAATTAAACGTGTTTGCAAACAGCTTTTGCATCGGAAATTCACATCCAGTGACCAAATTGGGCCAGCAGGAGTGTCCATGTCACTTATTTGGGGGCAGGGGTACCCTGATAGGGAGAATCATAACAAGCCAGCCTGGACGTTTATTTTTGTGCAAATTCTGCGACACAAGCTTGATGGACTTGTCTACCAAAATACTTCAGAGTTCCTGCACAGGCAATTTACCTAGCCGCGGGCCTGTCTATCTTGTTGACCACCACGATGACCTTCTTGTCCAGGGCCAAGGCCTTCTTCAGAACAAATCTGGTCTGCGGCATAGGGCCCTCAACGGAGTCCACTAGCAGCAATACCCCTGCAGCCAGATCAGACATCTCGGCTGGGGTCAAGCCATGGCAAGGGACCACACCGCCAGGCCCCCTGTAAGTCTGCTAAAGTCCCTTCCCTCACCTTTCAATTTCCAGTGCAGTGCCCTGTCTTTGTTACTCCAAGGTATACTTCAAGGTAGGATCGCAGCCTCAACAGACAACTCTGGCGCAATGGGTGTCGAGCAGGGGAGTTGGAGGAGCGATACCGTCACACATGTTGAGAACCCGCTCCACCTCGCCTCCAAAGTCAGCGTGACCCGGCGTGTCGATGATGTTGATTTTCAGACCCTGCAATGCACCTTATTCTTGAGCTCTGAAAAGGAAGTCGCTCCATCCTGTAGGGTGCCTCTGAGCCATGTTGACCATCTCCCTGCCCCACATTGCTTGCGAATGGCAGCAGCCATGACTGTTTTCGCTTTTGTTCATTTGTTCCTGTACCAGAGCTTTTACAATATCGCCCAACGTGTATGGAGTTGACACACCCAAATGCTTTGCAGCAACAGCTTCCCGCCCCAGGATGAAGACAGAGGGAGGGTTGCCTTGTACGTGACGGCTGTGTTCTTGGACAGGATGGTGATCCCGCGCTCCCTCTCGAGATCGTTGGAGTCCATGATGCGCTCCTGCACCGCCTGATTGGCCCGGAAGATATTGGACTGCGCAAGCATGGCATCTACAAGGGTAGTCTTGCCGTGGTCAACATGGGCAATGATGGCGATGTTGCGCAGTCCCTGAGCCAAGGGGTTCCCGTCCTCTGCTACTTTGGGGGCCGTCTCCGCTGCTGGGGGGGCTACACAGGGATGAAAGGGCGTCAAAAGAGCTTGTGTACTGTCTTTGGCGTGATTCCAAAGAGATATGCTGGCCAATTTGCTCCAAGCTTGCGATGTGGCTGCTTGACTCACCAAATAGGCTGCTGCATCCCTTGGTGGAGGGGAGAGTAAAAGGCAATCTGTTGAATGGAATTATTGTGTGATACAAGCAACAGATGTCACCTTCCATCACTGCTGCTCCACATGGGGGCGTCCTGGTGACCCTGGTGTGAGAGGAGAACACTGGGTTCGATATTCCCCTTGTGCCTGCAGGGCCCCTCTCTGTTGGCAAGTCTGTTATAAGATTCAGTCTGGAAAGCTTCTTCCAGTCGATCAGTCGCTGGAAATGAACGAACAGAGGCCATCTCTGCCTTGCAAATGGTATCGGAAAATCACGGCACAAGAATTCTAGAGTAGATCTTTGGCCTGCTGACCAGATTCTGACGTACCTAATTCCTGCTTTCCGATGCATTCCAGTCGAGGTGACTTTGGCTGCGTTCGAGACTTCTTGTTGGCTATCGAAAAGCCGGAAGGACAATTTGTCCCGTGCAGACTGTTGTTGACCATAGCGCTCAACGAAATAATCTCGATTGAATTCAGTGGCCGGGCAGCTATCGACAAATGCAACGAGTTTCGAGACGGAGGCTTTGCATGATGGGCCACGCAGGCCAGGGCATGAAAATTTTGCTTCGTCATTCGATCCAAACCAAATTTGGAGGGTCATGCAGGATTTTTTCGAGGTGCCTTATTCAGCGCTAGAAGATTGTAAGTTGCACTATTCCTGCAGGACTGGATTTACACACTTCCTTCTAGCAATGGGACGAGAAAGTCCCAACGTAGAATTCCGAAGCAGTTCTGAACTTCCCAGTACAGACGTCGAACTTGGCACGCAAAATGAGGCAGTTGGGGGCGTGGATGCATAATCCAATATTTGCAGCTCCACAGAAAGGTAGACTAGATTTAAGAAAGGCAGTTGATTTATATATATATTATATTTTTGTAAACCATTAGAAAGTGCAGTGGCCAAACTTTTTTCTCTTAAAACCACAGAAAGAGCAACATATACCAGAAATGCAAGGTTGTCGTGCACCCCTTCTCAGGGTCTCATCAGGCGGGGCTAGGGAAGCATTCATTCCCCTGGCCCCGGTAGAAAATTCTCCGGCCCCGCAGCGGGAGACACTCTATTCAAAGTGGCTGTTATCTTCACTCGAGAGGTCTGCTTTTCTTTAATTCGTCCGTCCGCACTAACCCGACCCTGGGCAAACGGGTGCGGCAGACCTTATGTGAGAGCAGCTCCAAATTCCGCATTTTCACTGGCCGAATGGCCAATGCTCACTCTTCAATTTCAAGCACAAGGCAGTATTGCGCATACTCGACCTTATGTCAAGAATTGGTATTCCAGGCATTTAGTATGTAGATGCCTGCAAGTTCAGACAGCGCCAGGATGGTCTTCAAAATTGGGGAGAAGTTCACGCCACAATTGCACACACATCTCTGACAAGATCTCTGTCCTATGATTCCTTTGTATACCTTCGTGCGATCTTTACACACCTCTCCAAAAAAGCTTGCGTTCAGCTTACTCAAACCCTGCAAAGCTCTATGCATATTCCAGTAAGCAACAGTCTCAGTAAGTCACAGTCTAATAAAGCAAACATGGCCAACAGAGAAGCTCAGTCCTCGTCATCCGCTGCTTTGGCTTTGTTCTTACTGCTATGCACGGCCTGTGCCCTGTACATCTCTGCCACTTGCTCCGCCGAGGTCGACTGCTCCGGCTCCTTGTCTTCCCTGACTTTCACCTGCAGCTTGATTTTCTTAGTGACCATGCAATTTAGCCCCAAACACAATAAAGGCGTCCCTTGCCCGCACCACTTTTGTTGCACAAGAAGAAGAACCTCTGATACATTTAGCAAGACGTTCTTCTTCTTCTTGTGCCATTTCTATTGAACATCAGAGAAAACTCACCAGCCTGGGGAAGCGGATGGAGATCCCTTTGTTAGCGTCCACCAGGCCCTGAGCGGCGCAATGCACAGGTGAGATGCTCAGGTCGGCAGCCTTCACCTCCCAGACGGCCTTGGCGTCGAACCAGACGTCCGGCACGAGGGTCTCTCCGTACCTATCGGTGTGCAACATCGTCAGATCCTCACGAGTAATTACCATCAAAGGCATCCACCGCCTTTGTTGTTCGCCTTTTCTAATGATGTGTTCTGAAGGCTTGAGAAAGACAGTGTACTCTGAGATTGGCTCATGAAAGGAAAGCGCCCCTTCGTTTTGAGAGTCTCGGATTCCAGCATCTTTCAACGCCCAGTATGAGACCACCAATCAGCAGCAAAGGGTGTTTGCGTTGATGAGGAATGAGTGTAGCACATCCCTGTTGAAATCTTGCAGCTCGTTCTGGAGCACAGGCACAACCATACCGAGTCAAGATGAACAAATGCTTGTGCAGGGAGGGAGGGTTTTGGAGAGGGGG
>QAXI01000436.1:1549526-1573222 GCA_004335615.1 Chloroidium sp. JM
TCTCAGGGTCTCATCAGGCGGGGCTAGGGAAGCATTCATTCCCCTGGCCCCGGTAGAAAATTCTCCGGCCCCGCAGCGGGAGACACTCTATTCAAAGTGGCTGTTATGTTCACTCGGGAGGTCTGCTTTTCTTCAATTCGTCCGTCCGAACTATACGTTGATGAACGAAATGCCCAATGGAGATACCTTCAGGCACTTTTTCACTCGCATCCACGGACATCAACTGGGAATATGAAGAGATAGACAGACTTGGAGTGTGTCTTGCTGGCTGGATTCCTGAGGGGCGCTTGGATGACTTTCTGGAAGGCGAAGATGAACGTGGGAGCACGCACTTTGTCTGCAAGCGTCACTATGTGAACAAAGAGGTAATTTCTAACCTTACGAAGCATAAAAATGCTCTCCTCCTTATCACAATACGTCAAAATTCGCAGGTTCTTGACTTTACCGGTTGCTTTACAAACAAATGTGGGAGTGCATGTCTTACTTAGTGCTGCCTATATATGTCAGCCCTCTGCTACAGGGATCTGTTAAATAAGGAATCATGGTGGGAGCAGCCATTAGCTGTAGTCACAATTCTGCTGTCGATCTGCCCCTTGATATTGTGCTGGGGCTTGCAGTATGACGTCTACGTGTACCACTGCTGCTGCGGACCTCAAGACTACAGCCAGGACGTTGCCTCCGACTCCTGCATTCTATCAGGGGCCAGAAGGAAGCCCACAGAGTATGGCGACAGCCGCAAAAGGGGGTGCTTGGCGGGTTTCCAGATTTACCACCACCATGGCGTGAAGTTTGTGCGCATCCAGTGCAGACAGGCGGAGGTTCGGCATTGGATCAACCACACCAATGCCGCCGGGTCCATATGCCACGGCCCCCGATGCCCTGATGCAGGCAAGCACTATCTTGCAAGAGTGGACTGAGTGTAGGCCTCTGCAAGCAGACCTCCCTTGGGGCGAAAGACATAGAAAGCAATGGAAAGCTTGAGTGAAAAGCTTCATGAAGCAGGCCGGGAACGGCAGACTCTCTTTGGCCAGAATGGGACAATGCAGGAATGTGCGACGTGGGCCTGGGCATTAGTGAGGCCGGGGAAGATAGAGATGGACTTTTGGTTCTAGATCTGCCGTGAAGAGCAGAAAATCACAGGCATCGCTTGTTTGATGCAGGCACCAGCACCTTTGCCCGCCCCCCGCCCAGAGGCAAGGCAGCCCATCCTGACTCAAGCTGTCACCGGGCAGACCACGGGGCAACGCGAAAAGGCAAAGCAGGCAGTAGCTCGGGTGGCCAAGAAGAAGGCCGCCGCCCAAGCAAAAATTGCCGCCCTCACGCAGAGCGCCCCCCGCATGCCCCTGTGTGACCTGCCAACAGTTCCAGCGGCACCATGGGAGCGTGCCTCAAGCGGTCCAGCCCACGCAGCAGCCCAGCCTAGCTGGTTGCTGCGAATGTGTGAGACTGCCATGCGGCCTGCTGTTGAGGGTGCTCAGGCTGAGGTAAGTCTCCTGTGTGCAAGAGGAAAGGATGCTGGACTTGCTCGAATCATGTAATAAATTGGTTTTGCCAATGCAAGATTGTGCCAATTTATTGGAGTGGAGAGGAGACACAGGGGTTTAGCCCATCTTGGATCGGAGTCTGCAATCGCAAATTGCCTGTTGCTTGCCAGGTGCCGATCTTCACAATTGGTATTTTGCAGCAAGCAGTGCATGTTAGAGCTGGAGCTGCTTCCGTTTTGGCAGCAGGACCCGTGGGTGTACCCCCACCTGTAGCTCTGCCCACAGCCCTGCCTTGCACTTTGGCATCGAGTGGCAGCCAGTAAGTTCTTCCACATCCTCCCTCTCCCGCATCCCCTCTCCCCCCTTCCCGTAGAATTCTTGTGTATCCTCCTTACGACCGTGCCTTGGGGATGTTTAAGCTCCACCTTCGCTGTGTTGGTATGTGTTGGTGTGTTGTGCAATGTGAAAACCCCGTCATAGCTTTGCATTCATCAATTATTCTCTGTGCTCAGGCTGCCTGTCAGCCCTGGCGCCGCAAACCATGGCGCCGCAGACATGCCGGCAGCAGGCGCTGGCCAAAGCAGGCCCCCCAAGCGCTTGAGGAAGCGTACTCAGGCACAGCAGCTGTACGAGGAGCAGGAAAATTTGCAATTTTAGAGTCCTGTGACTGTAGAATAAGGTGTGCCTGGTTTATTTTGATGCTTGGTAGGGCTGGACGTGGTACATGTTGACCGTGTGTCTGGAGATGGTGTTCTTGGCCTTGATTTTGCCTCATGCTTTGTTTCATCAGGCCGACAGTGGAGTGATAGTTGATTCTTTGCCGCTTTAGGTGCTGTATATTGCCCAGTGTTGTGACTTGGCTGGCATGCCCCTTGGTCCCATGCTGTAACGAACTAAAACCATTTACTGGGTCTCATAATCGTACTTTCGCGTTGCTGAAGACGTTGCAAGCTCAATCCATGCGACCGCTCGCCTTTGACTTCGAACTTCCATCGTCATGCTTCTGGAAAGGAGTATGAGCGAAGGAACGCTCGCTCGTAGAGTGTCCGTGCGAGCAACAGAACTTCTCCTGTATTTCGACTGTGATGTGTAGGAAGAAATGTCCTCACTCCGCGGTTGACAGGCCGGAGAATTTTCTACCGGGGCCAGGGGAATGAATGCTGCCCTAGCCCCGCCTGATGAGACCCTGAGCACCCCTTCGGCGGGATCGGCTATTTGAAAAGCTGCGCGTGATTGCTTGTTAAGAATTGACCCAAGCAGGAACTGCCGGAGAATGACTGGGAAAAGAGAATTATTGTTGGGCAGTCGAAACGTGGGCCAGTATGAGAAACCACCACCAACGTCCCGGCATACTCAGCAGGTCGAGGCTGATCACTCTTCTTGCATACAACTACATCCAGATAAAAAAAACCGACACTGCCGTATGGTTTGCCGCGCATCATTTCTGTAGAAAATTGTTGTTATTCGGGCCTTTGAAAGCAGTGGCGAAGAGCAAACCTTGAAGGTACCTCATTTCAACCTTGATAAAATAGGGGTGACTGATAGGCAACGCTTTGATAAATTTATGGGGCAGCTCTGACAAGCTGGCAAGCAATCATGGATGGTCCTGTCTAACCAAGGCGTAAAAGTGAAGATGTCTGGTCTGTCAATAGGCCACCTTCTTGGAGCAATGCATTCCAGCTGTGAGGTTGCCAGGATCATCCATGCCTCTATCAGTGCACCCTAGCTTCTACCATTTCCCAGCACCCATATTGTATCCCATCTGGGTTGCGTTCTCCATGGCAA
Organism: Chloroidium sp. JM; assembly: GCA_004335615.1. Classification (NCBI taxonomy): domain Eukaryota; kingdom Viridiplantae; phylum Chlorophyta; class Trebouxiophyceae; order Watanabeales; family Watanabeaceae; genus Chloroidium; species Chloroidium sp. JM. The sequence goes on from QAXI01000436.1 coordinate 1,552,796, forward strand.
CCCCACCGTTCGTCCCCCCACAGCAGCATGCCAACATCTACCAGGGGTCACAGCAAGCTGGAGAACAAGCTCACTGGTATGCATTGGCCCCTACATAATATTCCAATAGGCTCACAGTGTTTGGGAAGCCATTCCCGGCAGCAGTGGATATCAGGTCCTCTACAGGCAGGATACATTGCCTACAGATTTTATGCCATACAAATCAAAAACCATGTGGAAGAATGTCAACAGAAATTCGGAAATGCCCTGCAGGCAGCACATGGGGACAAAGGCTGCCAACAGGGCGAACAAAGCTAGGCTTGAGTTGGTGGCAGGCACAGGGGTGTTCCTCCCCAAGAACCAAACTGTGCATACAGGCGATGATGCAGGGTCCTTGGCCTCCATGGAAATGCCAGGGTCCGAGAGCGACATGGATAGCCTGGAGAGCGCCTCAGATTGTGTCATGCTGGAAGAGGAGGCGCCCATCAAGAGAGGTGGGCTTGCACATCCAAGAGGATGGTCGTACTTTTGGACTTCATCCTCTGTCGTGCATTCTCAGTGCCTGTATTGCCCAAGTTCGCACACGTGACGACACAGGGTTGGCAATTCTGTCAGTGCTTGAAATGACACCTCCTACGACGACTAGAATACTGCTTAATGAATCTAAAGTTCCAACTCTTGAATGGAGCCTCGCCATACTCAATCCCAAGAAAATGAGTACGAGCAATCGGTGAGGAGAAGGCCACCTTGCTTTGCAGGCCAACTCAGCCCTGCAATGTCCATTGAGCAGCTGCTGCCCGAGGAGTGGGAGTATTAGGGCATTATGCAGGATTGACGGTCTTGGCCATACCATATGCACATAGGCTGTATACTAAATTTCTTGGTTGGCAAAGGTATTTGCGTTGAGTGTGAGGAACATGGCTCCCAATAAAAGTACTGGTGATTAGATACCGATGGTATTTTGCGATTGTTTGTGCTTGCATCACCTGCCTTAGCTCAAAATATTTCATAGAAGTGATGTTGACCACTTGAGATTTTGAACAATGGCTCTTCGTGTGACCTTTTGGCATCACGCCCATGCACTTTCCTTGTCATTATTACAATCATCGTGTGCGAAATAGCACAGGTCACACATTTGACCTGTTTGTCATTTGATCAGTACCAGTCATGCATGCGCCAGCAGGACAATCATACAGTGCCCAGAGTTCATACTGTACCCAGAAATGTGCTTACATATTTGCACAACAACCGTAAATAGGTTCGGCAAATCTGGCATCCTGGCTTGGTGTGTTCATCCACATTCAGTAAGCAACTGTTGGAATGTCATATGCCCCAGTCCACTGCCCGGCATTGGCTCTGTCAAACTCCTCCTCCGGAGCTTCTTTCGCGCTTACAATATTGCCGTCAAACTGCCTGCCATTGAAGATGGCCTTTGCAGCCTCCGCTTCCTCAGTCTTGGAGAATCTGTTGTGCATCAGTCGTAAGTGCCTATCCTGACGCCTGTGCTGTCAGGACAATCTGCCATGAGAGGTGAACATATAAAGCAGGAACATACGCTTTCTGCGCAACGAATGCCCCACATCATAACGCAAAACCAGAAAGGGTAAGACTGAGCAAACCTGATGTACACTCTGCCTGGCTGCATCCTGACAGTGGCAGGCGGCTTGGGCACGGCAATCCCATGGATGGTCCCATACTTCCCACACTCTTCCCTTACATCTTCAAGAAGCTGCAAGAAGAATGAGCTTGGAGAATACTTCATAAATACATTTTTTGGTCCGACAAGCGAAGGTCCAGAAAGCAAACAAGTCTATCAAGCGAGGGGTTTTTCGTGCTACGGAGGGATCTTCATGTCATGTGAACATTGACCCAGAAAGCGAGAGGGTTGGTTGTCCGACAAGCGAGAGGTTTTGGGCAGCCCCGCGCCAAACAAAACTCGATCTGGCTGCGAAAAAGGACATTCAGCGAGTCTCTCGCGCCATCAGCTATAAGTTTAGCTCGAGTGATGATAATAGTCCGTATTCGTCTGTCGGGAAAGCAAGAAAAGAGGCTATGCCAAGTCAAAATTTAGCAAATTTCGAATTCCGCACCGACAAGAGAATATAATGTTCACTTTGTGGGGATTTGATCCTCCAAGAGAACAATAGTTCGCTTTCCGATAAGTCCAACAAGCGAGGGGTTTGCAAGGATCCGGAGGGTGTTCAATTGTTGGGCCAAAAACTGTAACAGCTGGATGTGGGCCAGGGAGGACCTCTTGCAAGACACAACTTGATCCCTCTGCAGGCTGGACTGTCATGTTAGCTGAGGCTTCATATACAAACCTGTGGCTGTCTGTGCTGCCAATGCAAACGTGCAATTTAAATCACTGTTGAGGTGGAGACTCCCCTTGCCCTTCCTTTTAAAGCACGCATAGGTGGGGTCTTACGTCATTGCGCTCCCGGTCGTCATGCAGCTGGTACGCCATCAGCATGTTCTCCAGCAGCAGCACGGAGCTGACACGCCGAGCCAGGCTGGCCGCAAACACCTGGGCTGCGTTCAAGGTGGCAGCAGGGACAGGCCCCCCAGGGGGCTCAACGTACCCCTTGGGGCGGCCCACATTGATCTGGCGGCCGCAGACGTCCACCTTGTCCAGCTGCATGGCAGAGGAGGCCAGCTCTTCTGACCGCATCTCCACAAATCCAAAGCGACCTGCAAGGCTCTGCTTGAAGAGCTGGTTGAGGAGGGGCGACCGCAGCTGCCCTAACCAGCCAAACCTGGCATATATAATGATCACATCATCATTTGATATTCATGATGTAAGCTTGCATACTTGACAGTGCCATCACTTGGCAAGCAATGCAGTTGGAAAGATTTGTCAAGCTTCTTGTTCGCTCGGTTTGCAGACGACTGAAGAGATGAATATAGGCTCTCAATGCATGACACGTTTTATAGCAAATCTCCACAGCTGACAAAATTTTGGTGTCCCTTGCAGCCCAGGGGGTCTGTTCCAGCACATGTATTCAACATACTACATTGCAAACATGGAGTGTGCCACAGCTGGCAGATGATACATCACCTGATGGGTCGAGCTGTGCACTCACAACTGGGGGGTTGGAGTGGGGATCAGGCACCAAGTGGGACAAAGCCCCATTGAACAGCTCCTTCAGGTGATTGTCTGTCACAACACCAATCGTAAGATTGCCCACATACACCTCACGCTGCTTTTTCTGTGCTGTCAGCCCGCCGGCCAGACCCTGTGTGTGGAGGAAAAGTATTTAGAGCACACTGCAGCAACTCAACACAGTATATGGCTGGCAAAAATATGATGCAAAATATGTCTGCCCCAAAAAAGCCGAGCAGGGCCGAAAGTCAATCCACTGCATTGACGGCGAAGCAAAGTCTCGCCACCATACTTCCAATTTTGGAGCGTGGGGATAGGGTGCACCTGCTGTTGGAGGAGTAGTTGTTGGGCCATCAACTGCTTCTGAATGTTTTCCTGCTGGAGCTTGTGCATAGCTTCCATCTGCAGACACATCAGGTGCTTTGAACCTGCTTCAAACCTGCACGCTTCGGAATGTAATGCGCTAACAGCCTAAAACAAAACAGATCATGCGTACCTGAATCGGATCAACTTCTCGCCTCCCATCGTCTCTTCTTCTGCATAAAATTGATCTGCCGTTGAGAGAAACCTTCAACAAGGTGATGTGTTCTTGCGTTCTTTGCCCAAAAACATCAAGTCCTGCTTGGGGTAAAAGCACCTGGATGATCTGTCTCGACTACTGCTCCTCTCTCTGCTTTTCTGCCGTCTGGAGGATTTATCCCTAGACCTGCTCCTGGATCTACGTTTGGAGCTTCTGTGTCTTTCTCCCCTGTCACTGCTCCTGCGTCTGCTCCGTCCTTCCAGGCTTTTCGACCTGCTTCTTCGGCCCATCCTGCCCAGTCTGGTCCTGAAGGGTCCACTGAAGGCAGGATGTGGGAAGGGGATTTTGGGAGAGGCAACACCCTGTTGCTTAGTCATACTGCTGGAATATTTATTGGGGTATGGCGTTCAACACCCAAGGAGGTTTGGAGAAGAAGTGAAAAGATGATTGACTGTTGCAGGGACAAGTATAGCAGAGGCTCTGGGGGTCTGAGGGCGTCCTCTTCTCTTTCAACAGCAACATCATAATTTTCCAGCTATGCACGAGGAGTGTCTCCCTAAAGTCTGTTCAAGATACAAGATTTAAATATCCCACTGCTTCTCTCTTCTCTGCTTACCGCAAGCTCACACAGTCACATGGGGTGAACGCACAGTGGCTTTCATAGATCTTTGCCAAGTCACTGTGGGCTTGGAAGACAAATGTTATAGGAGCGCAGACACGATGTGTTTTACAATCTTCTCAGTCTGCTACTGGGCGACCTCTCGGGAAGTCATTTGTGTCTTATAATTTATGTTGCTGTCCTGACTCTACAAAGGAGGACATGATGGCCGAGGCGGTGCCATGGGTCTGCATCTACCCACCCAAGAAGCCCCATCCATTTTTTTTCTTGCCCCACCCCTCCTTGCCGCCACCCAGATCAATGAGGATCACGGCGATGTTATCCTGCACATGCAACAATGCTTTGAATCACCAGTCCGACGCCAGAATATTCTCTCAAGAGCAGAACTCAGAGCGTTCTTCATGATCGAACTACCATGTTGAATTGAGAAAACTGCCCAATAATCTCTTACAAATCTGACCAATTTATTCCTTGATTGGAAGGGAATTTTTGACAAGCCCAAATTCAATTTCTGATGTGATTGTCACTTTTGACCAAAGTTTCTCTTCAGAGTTGCAAACAGAGTACAATCGGGCATCAACTCAGCCAGATCCACCCTTTTACGAGAAAATTCGGTCACTCTGTGAGGATTTGGTCAGTGGTCTTCAAGGATGGTACAAGCACTCCCTATCAACAACCCTTGATCAGCGTCAAGACATTACCACTGAAGAAAGCAATTGATGAGCATTCCCTGCAATTGGCAATACTAATTCCCAAACTTAAAATTAGGATCGCAACAATTATTGACTCGATTCCAAGCGGACTGAATGATTTTGTTATTACATCGTTGAACTTCGTGTTTTATAGCGTCTGATGACATGATGGCTCTTCTAGAGAAAGTTTGTGTTTGTCACTCCTTTCTTGCTCACCATCAACGCACGATTGCGATCACATTGTGAGGTAAGATGAATTGCTCAGTGGCGTTACACTGTGTTTGCATTCATAAAAACGGAACCTTCTTCTCCAATTTGTGAATGGACTTTTGAGCATTTAAAACCAGCTGGCCGAACATTTGTGTTCGAAATCGATTGTTTGAAGACAGATTTTTTGGTGGAGAGGTTTGCAAGCGGCTAAACTAGATATGAACTCATATATGGCGATACAAATGGGATAGTTTACACAGCTATTTTTGACCTTTCAACAAAAGTAAAGCCTTAATGCCACATAATAAAATTTTCAAGGCACAGCTGACCTTACAAGAGACTTTGAATTGTTTGCAGCCTTCTCAAACCCTCTTTTGCTTTGCCATCTTCTTGTGTAAAACACCGCACCTGGCTGTACCGCCGCAGGGCAATATTGGCCAATTTGTCTGCCACAGCCTTGAGGGAGCGGCCCTTCTGCAGGTCCTTGCGCGCAATTTCCACCGCGTCCTTGCTGCTGACCACGTCCCACAGGCCATCAGAGGCCAGTATGAGGAACTCATCATCCTCCCGCAGGGCAATCTCTGTGACATCCGGGGCAGACACCACAGGGTCCCCAGTGAAATGGATGGATTTGGCAAATTCCTCGTCCCAGAATTTGGAGCTGCATCACCCATATTATTGAGTCTGGACGAAAGATGCTTTATTGAGGGGGAGCAGAAAATACTTGTCACAACTCTAAACTTCTTCTTAGGGGCCAGAGGGGGATAATTCTGCCAACCAAACTTTTGACCAATTTTTCGTGAAATCTGTCCGAGGACATCCAGCAAATATACCATGTTGGTGTGTTAGCTTGCCATTATAAAACTTGACCGACTCAACACCCTCAATTTTGAGATGACTGAAATTGCACCCTCGCAGTAACACTTGCAAGTATCAAATTGTGAACGTTTGTGTTGTGTTTTCCAGTATATTTAAGCAGACATATAGAAAATTCCAAAAATCCACAGCAGGTGGCCGTTTCAAAAGCAGCCATGAAAAGTAGAGATTTGCAAGGAACCACCACACTCAACAATCATTCTCCGCCCCTCTGGAAGGGGTCCTTTATTGCCCAGGAGGTACCAACTTGGTAGCAAAACCCCCAATCACCGAAAAAGTAATTCTTTGAGAAATCAGAAATCCCAAAACCCCCAAGTTAGGAGGAGTTTACTTTCCATTGTGATGTGCAGAACTGGTGGTACATGTATTCCCTTTTCTGAACATAGCGCAGATGGAAGTAATAAGAGTTTGCTGTATACTCGATGTACAGAACTATTCCCTTGCAAAATTCTGGAGGATGCCTCACTCAACGCCGAATTGGAGAAGTTCTGGCCGGCCGTCCCCTTTGAACATGGCATCACCAAACGAGCGGCTGACGGCCAGCACATCGCAAACCCTGCCATCCTCTATCCAGCCCCCAACACTCTTCACCCTGGCCACTTCTGCATCCACTGTCTTTCCTGTGCCTTCCACTCTGCACGACAAAATACAATAATGCAGGAGCAGCAAAATCCAGGACAGAAACAAAAGTACAGAACGAGCAGATCAACATATCTCCAACGCTCCTTCCAGCAACCACTTTAGAAACCTTGAGCATCTTTGGCCTGCTCCAGATGCTGTGGAAGTTTGAGGACCTCACAACATGTTCATGTCAGGTCTGATAACTGCAAGTTCACGCTTATCTCTCTAATTCAACTAACTGCTGGTGCAACACCCCTGTTACAACTTACAGAAACTTGAGCACTCCTGGCAAGGAAGCATGCATTGGCCCCGCTCAAAACAGTGAGTGCTCGAGGATGCTGCCAAGTGGTATCAGTCTGCAGAATTCTGCCTTAGATCACTCCTCTTCCCCATATGATCAAGGCAGCAATCCTCACATTAGGCTTCACAATTTGACGAGAAGGATGGCACTGATGTGCAAATGTGATTTGTCGAGGAGGATGCCTGTGCTCCGTAGATAGATCCTGGGGCTGCCCATTGCGGCACAGCACAGCCCGGCTGTCCCCCACATTGGCCACCACCAGCTTGTCCCGGCGGGCCAGAACCACTGTGGCAGTGGACCCGGCCTGCCGCTCCTCACCCTCCTGGGTCTCTGCCAGCAAATCCATGCTTGCACTCCTCTTGATGGAGGTCTTTCTCAATGCAACCTTCCATGTCCTTCTAACTTGACCAGAACACGTGCTCCTACTGTCACACGAATTCCTGCTTCTGTTAGGCAGGGGTCAGACGCATGGTATGGCAATCTATCTCCGTGTTCACCTCATTGATCCCTCTCTGTCCCAGATGACAGTCCTTGATAGCTCATTGGACTCTCTTACTTCAACAAAGCTGTTGTCTCTCAACAGTGTCTACACCATGGTCATGGTGCTGCCATCATGATAATCATGGGCACACCCTCTTTTGTCAAAATGTATGTACATTAAGCAGTGCAACAGCTCGGAAGTCCACAAGCAAGTATATGTGCAATGGCTTGCAACCAGATCTTAAGTGCACAGGGTCTTCACAGCACGGCAAGACTGTTCAAAGTCAATTAAAGTCAATGGAGAATTCGTAGCAACACCTGATCAGTGGTACCATGTGCCATGCAAGCTCACCTTTCAGCCACTGAATAAGCTTCTTATCCATCTTAGCAAAAACGGCAGCAAAAACGGATGATAGCTCGCCAGGAAGAGAAGGCCCTCCCGCCTCCTCTCCTGCAAGCCAAGCTTGGTAAGGTTCCCAGGCATTCAGTTCATTGGGGGAGACTTAGCACACATTACATGTATTGGAGCACCCTTGACCAGGTAAATATTCAACAAGTGTAGTGGGAGATCATCTGCCCTTCTCATATTGATGTGTGTACCAATGCAGCAGCAAGCATCAAATATTGATGCGCCCAACCTTCACTTGAACACTCCTTGCCGTACACCTCCTCGCTGACCTCTTCAGAAAACAGATCGTAGAATTTCCTGCTCAAATAATCTGCTGCAGAGTCCCCGCCATGCCCATCAAATACTCCTGTGCACAAACCAGCTTGAGGCACAGCAAAAGGATCGTCACACAGAGGCACAGCCTTCAGCAAAAAAACCATGTCTTCCAATCAAGATTTCAGCAAGCAGGCGGAAGCATACCAGCGCACAGGAAACCGCAGCGGGCCTTGGGCACCACATGCAGGAAGTCTTGCATGTCCTCCCTGCACCACTACTTTGATTCACATCTCCAACTCAAGAGAGCTGTGCAGGAAAGGCTATGTCTTCCAACGACTCCCCCATCAGTGCAGATGCACTTGGCTTTGTCCTCACCTGACACCTTGCAGTTTTGCTGTCGCATGCTTGAGCTCTCCATATGGCTCTATGTACTTGTCATCCCACACACCGCTTGTGATGGACTCAGCGGCAGGCTGAGCTGTGGTCCTAGACTGCACCCCCCTCTTGTTTCTTAGCTGCCGGATGCACTGATGGGTTTGGGCCAGTGGGATATTGCTATGAATAAATAATTTTCCCTCCAGTCTGCCACTATGGCGTGCAAGCTTCATGTAGGGAGAGCTTGCTATTCCACCTATTTTGGAGTTTATAAAATTAACGTCAGCATTGGCCGGAGAGTAACGCGAGGCAGATGAATGGCTCGTTCACGGGTTTCAGAAGCGCTGTGCGCAAAAATGGCGACCTTATGGTCACTCTGAAGGTCCTTTGTATCCTTACGCAATTTGGTGATGTATATTAATTTCTGCTGTGGGCTTACGACAGAGCAGTTGAGGAAATTTCTATCTTGCATGGGATCTTGCCCTCAGGGCCTATGAGTCACTGACTGCAAAATAAACATTTTCTTCATTGCGCGAAGCGCAACACCAGGATTTTTGCACTCTTATTTGGAGAGCACCGCGTCAAAAGTTTGTACGGCTGAGCTACATTTATGGGTACTCAATCTGGCTTGTTGCTGCTCGCTTTGCAATCCAACACTCTTGATGGTGTCTATGAACGTGTTTTTTTGGGGTGTGAATAGGACATATGCATGCTTTCTGGCAGGACAAGTAATCAAGCACTAGTACAGCAAGTGAAGCTAGATCAATAGTACACTGTCATACAGGTGGTGGAAATGCACAGAAATCGGCAACAGCTAGGGCAAAGAACTTGGAGAAGCATGCACCCAAGAAAGGTGAGAATCCCTGTGTCCTGATTACGTGCCCATTGCAGCCAGTCGCCCAGAAAGGCTCAGGGCAAGAACCCTGAGCCAATGGTGATGATGCAGGTAGCCAGATGGCTGCCAATGCCAATGCCATGTCAATTGTGGTGAGGGTTTCGGCTTCCATTTCCTTAGTTGATCTGCATATTTTCCTACCAGATTTTGGCTCCATAGCAGTGAAGTTCATGCCTGCCGTCTGATCCTGAGCTGAATTTATTCTCTTGCTCTGACTGAGAGCTTGTTTGCAGTGTGCAATATGCCGCCAATCATTTATATGCACAGCCACACCAAAGTTGCTGAAAGATCATGCAGACAGCAAGCACTGCAAGGCCACGTTCGAGGCGTGTTTTCCTGGAAAGACCCCCCCATGAAAGGTCTGGCAGATAGCATTTGAAGCCAACCTGAAGAAACACATTTGCGAATTGAAATTCTTCTAACAAGTGCCATTTGGATGTTTGGAGATCTCTCCCCAATAGGCTTTGATAATTCAGATGTGTTCTGTTGATGCTCTTATCATACAGCTCCAAAGCTGATGGAGGTTCTCATAAAGGAGGCATATCTCTTCAACTTTGATACATTCGAGCTCCGCATGTCCTGCCTCGACTCATATTGACCATCCTTGCAGCCTTACAAGTTAAAAGAATACACTTTGGCAGTTCCAAGTGTGTTCTGTCAATGTTCAGGTCAAAGCGCGAAGTTGATTAAGTCTCTCATGAAGTAGGCCTATTTCTTTGCCTTTGATCCGTTCAAGCTCCGTATGCCCTGCCTCGACTCCAGCTTGACCATCCTTGCAGCCTGCAGCCCGCCATTGCGTTACAGCTGGCAAGGGTGATGATAGATCTACATTCAGGGATGAATCACATTTGGTGGCCTTGTTCACCTTCCCCACTTCATCAGTACAGTATTGTGCTGTGTGAGAGCATCCAAGCGAGATGAGCACTGCTGAACTTGTTCCGGATATCTTATCAAATTCCAGTCGCACTAATGGCAGGAACTTGCAATGGATAAGCACAAGAATGTAGCTCGACCTCCCGGAACTCAAGATTCTCCTGTCCTATGGAAGCCATCTTCTTCCGCAAGTCAAACATCGTTCCCTGGGGAGTGGCCAGCTCTGCAACCCAAGGTGGGTATTCAGAGACAGGCTTCAACTCTGGATCGCTCCCACCCTTCCTAGTGTTGACACCAATTGCCACGGCCTCCCCAGCAAAACCTGTCACAGCAGAACTGATACTTATTGCTGAGAGCTGATGCTCAGAATGAGAATTCACAGTGCATTTCTGTGACCTTAATTGCAAGTGAGAGACGCTCTCATTGTGCCTGTTTTCTACTTGGTCTGAGTTTCAACTGCGCAGGCATGTATGCCGCAGTCTGACAGAGCTCACATCGACCTGAAGGAATTGTTTTTTGCTTGATCAAGGCTCTAAAAGCAAAAAGCCGGCACGGCATGGCAGCGTTATTGTAAATTTTGCTGGTGCTCGATTTCTGTGACTCTGGAATGTTGAGCTACTGATAATCCTTTGCAGTCACGGCTGAAACGACCATCGGCAAAATGCAAACAAACAAATGCTCGAGAGTCTGGATCCGGAGGGAGTGCCAAGGTTGCATAGAAAAGGTCAAGCGCTGCCTTGCAAAGAACATACACTGATCGAGACAAAATGCTAATCCACAGATGTCTTCACACGACGATGGATTACTGCAACATGAAAAGCTCGCACCCCAGTTCTAATCGCTCGCTGAAGATGCAACAGACCATTCAAGGTTGACTGAATATCTGATACTACATTTTTTTTCCTGGCTGTATTTGAATGGTGTTAATGAACGCCAAGACAGTCAATTTTCATGCTTCACTTCTGAATCCAGTAGACTTTCACCTGACGGTAGGGAGCAGCTGAGATGGTATTGCCTGTTTGTAGGAAGGCAAGTGAGTTCAAATACTGGCAGAGCATGCAGGCAACGCAAGCATTTGGGCCGGTGCAGATGCAGAGCTAACTCAGTGAGTCATCTCTGTTGCACTGGCGTGCTAGGTGCTCGAGCTTTGCCCACAATGAGCCCTGAGTTTTAAGGCCTGGTTTCTGACAGAGCAGTGAAACTCTGTACTTGGTTGGTGTAGGCTGTGGAAGCTCCGCCGGCAGTGAAACAGCTCAAGAGGCCTTTGCGGGTGATGATAGCAGGGGCCCCTGCCGCAGGGAAGGGCACCCAATGTGTCAAGATTGTGGAGAAGGTGAGAAGTCGTAGTGGATGGGAGTTTACTGTGGATCTTTTCTATGCAAGGATGTCACGAGCCTGACCAGCCATGGGGACAGGCACTATTTCCACATCATAAAACAGGACTGGGGTTCACAGCGTGCAACACAATCTCGCTCACTCTGCCTTGAAATCCAAACATTTATGGTTCACAAGCACAGCATTTGATGCAGCATGGACTGGTGCACATTTCTGCTGGAGATTTGCTGCGCGCTGAGGTGGCGGCAGGCACCCCTGGTGGCAAAAAGGCAAAGAAATTTATGGACGAGGGCAATCTAGTGCCCAACGAGGTGTGCCCTTCCACACGACATGTCAGTGGGCGAATTGGATATGGATTTGCAGATTTGAGACTTGCGCCAGCCTGATGATGCTCTTGAAGTTCAGAGGTGGACTAGCCCTCAGCTTGGTCAGCCTCTACTCAGAAACACAAATCTGATCCAGAAGGGGATGGTGAGGTTGACGCTCGCGACATCAGGTTCCGCGCAGGTGGTGGTGGACATGGTGGTGGATCGTTTGCAGCAAGAGGATGCCCAAAAACGCGGCTGGCTGTTGGATGGCTACCCAAGGAGTGGGGAACAGGCAGAAGCCATCGAGGCAGCAGGCATACGGCCCGACGTTTTCATCCTCATCAATGTGGGCCACCTTCTCATATCCATTCTCCTTCTCCGTTTTCATTTGGTGCAGTTGACGATCGTAGTGATAGAGCCTGAGGAGGTCAGGTGCGGTGAGTTGGCCAATCTAGAAATAGGTGTGAGGGCAATCAACATTAGACCTTAATAAAGTCAAGGATACCTGTCATTCCTCCTTTTGGGGGAGCTCTTCTATCTGTGAATCAGCTTTGAGATATTCTCTTCAAAAGTGATCTGATACTCTGAAGGTGGAGGACGATGACCTCATAGAGCGGGTGGTGGGTCGTCGCCTGGATCCGGTCACTGGCAATATCTACCACCTCACTTACAACAAGCCGCCCGCCGAGGCGGCAGACCGCTTGGTGCAACGGTCTGATGACACAGAGGACAAGCTGCGCAACCGCCTGGCGGGGCACCACAGGAACGTTGCGGCCGTGGTGGGCTACTACCAAAAAGAGCTCACTGAGGTAGAAATCTGTGACTTCGTGCAATAGTGAAGCAATCGTTGGAGGAGTGTTCTGGGCTGGCCACATACTGTGCAGAACTTGAATGCTTTGGGGTGAACTGAGGACAGTGCCAAGAGAGATGGAATATGTCCACCAGGATATTGAGGTATTTGGCAAATGAAGAATGTGCCGGTCTTCGCAGAAAATCCAAGTGCATCAAGTTCTCTGTGGCTTTGCAGGTGGATGGTTCAAGGTCGATGCAAGAGGTTGCAGACCAGATCGAGACGATTCTAGCAAAATTTGCACAAACCAAAGCAGCCAGCTAAACAATGCACATCGCAATGGCAGTCTTACAGAAGCATGGCATAAATAAATTTGACAAAGGTTTCCTTGACTTCTGGCATCATCTGTAAGCTTATGACCTAGCAGCATTCAAGTAGGGATTCCCTGCATCAGTGAGACGCTAGAAGAGGCGCCAGTTGCTCAAACCTGCGCAATTAGTTGTTCAGAGGGGAACATGGGTAGAAATATGTTGAGAAACGATTGTGGAGTGCTTTTATTTTCTACTTCGCGTGCGGAGCAGGTGAGTGATGGAAGGTAGATGGATGTGCTGTATAAACGAGACAATTTGACGTGGGGCGCAATCGCCTGCACATTGCGTTCATCACCGTTTTCACAGCATCAAGAGGCTCAAACAAGCACATGAATTTGCAGTTCTACCTGAAAGCTGTATTTTGCGAAGCCTGTTCCTTGAGCACATTGTGACTCCTGCACAATCATACGCAATCTCATGAGGCAATGCAAGCAGTATCATGTAGTTCAGATTCATGAACTTGCTTTGTCATGACCATTGCAATGAGCAGGGCAGAAAATTACGTGCTTGGGAGCTCAATGATCCTTTCTGATCCTGATTTCACAAGCCTCCACCCTTCGCTCGCCACTTTGCTCCCAATCTGCATCAAAATTCGACTCATTCCTCATTGCCAGCTGCTTGATACAGTTGCATGTAGACATTCTGAAACACGCATTCCATGCCAATCTAATTATAAGAATGCTGAAAAAGCACTCGGGCCAGGATACAATGGTCATGTTCATCTATGCAAATGTAAATGAGAGATACATCAAGAGAGGAACAGGCATTTGTTGCAGCTCACCAGTGCGTCTAGGGCGGAGGAGTCGAGGCGCAGGTAGTCTGCAAGGGTAGACTTCCGCACCTTCTGGCATGTGCTGTTGACTGCCCGCAATATGTGGCTGCGAATTGTCTCCACAAAACCAGGCACTGCAAGTCAATGGTCTGACTTGATTAGAGTTCTTGCACAGACCTGCCAATCAATCATGCTTCTTTCAATCCATTCTCAACACAGTCCTTGGGGGGAAAAAGCAAAGGCACTTCTTGCGAAGCCTGCTTAGCTGCTTGCATGCTGGGAAGTTGTGCTGCCCTGCCTCAAGAAAAGGAGGGCAACCTTTGCTGAGATTGATGCTGCGGAAGGCATCTACGGCCACCCAAAAACTCTGGAAGCGGGCACTATCCAGGTGCTGCATGAGGACCACCAGGGTAGCAATCTCCTGATCTTCCTGCACCCAGCGATTCGTCCTGGAGGGTCATGCAATGCCTTGGGGGTCGAGGAGGCAATTTTGCAAACAATGTTGCTTACTGCAGCAGAGTAGTACTGCAGTCTACAAGCTCCATGCAAACACTCAACGCCGTGGCAAATCTCTTCCCCCTGCAAAGAGAAGACAGTAACATGAGTGCTGAGTCTGCGCAAGAACCCGCCTGCAATTTTTCAGGGATGAGGTGCAGCAGGGTGTTGAAGTCTGTGCTGGGCAGCCTTGTGATAGCTTTCACCAACAGCTGGCTTAGGGTCTGTATGCTCGTCTTCTCCGGATAGATTGCATATATTCTCAGTAGGGCAAGATTGGCTGATAGGCTGTAATCATTGGTCTGCACGTGGCGTTCACATTCAGTGATGCATGGTGTGCACCCATAACCCAGATCTCCATGAATATCAAGCAGAATAATGCTTGCCATGCAGAAGAAATGCGTTGAACTTCGCTCACCTGCTCCTTGATGTACGCTTCCAATGCAGGAAGCATATTCCCGTTGTACCTGCGAGACTTGCATCATAAGAAGCGATTGTAGCGACAAGGTCTGATGAGACGGCCAAAAACGAGTACAAGTGAATCCGGGCAATTTTGCTGACCTTTCTGCCGCAGTGAGCTCCATCTTGGGAATCGGACGATTTAAGCGAGCTTGAAATCCAGCATTTGTTCTGCAGGGTAGAAAGAAAAGAAGGAAGGAAATGATTACATCTGCCAGCCACATCAGGCTGATCAGATGGACACATACAGGGAATGTAGTAGAGGAATGCAGACAAGCAATTTGGCAGCATGTGCATAGGCAGGGCAGGCTTTGGCAAAGCGCAGGTATGCAGGTATCGAGTAGGACACAAGAACGGCTGCTTGCAATTGAGCAGTGGTTAGGAAGGACATTTAGGAAATTGCAGGGGTCCCCAAACAAGCCACAGCGCCATTGACCCCACAGAGGCCCCTGAGACCAGCCCACCTTTTGAACGATTAGCCAAACAGACAGCCTGCCCACTGCAGGAGGTATGGGCCACCATTGGTAAACATGAAGCAATTCAAGAAGAAGCGAAGTGTGTGATAACACCACAAATTTAGCCACAGCACAGATGTCCACCTGCCAAGCGAGACAAACCATAAACGTGGGGTTTACAGAGTTAAACACCAGTGAATATTGGCCTCGAAGGGGAACCACCGCCAGGTACTCAATAACAGTAAAAGAATTGGATATTCCTGCGGAAAGATATACTGGGAAAAGGGTTCCTGGGAAAATGAGAAAACTTTTGGGGAGGCTGACAAAGGAATTGACATCAAAAATTCCTTTTAATCACATCGATGTGAAAATGCCTTGCCAATTCCAGTGGCTCCTTGCTTATTTCTCCTTGTCTCAGCAAATTAATGAAAATCAAGGGTTTGAGCAGGCCTTTCTGGTATGAATGTTGTGACATGTCAAGATTTAGAGGAGACCAGTCTTATGGAGGAAGATCGTTCCGGAAAGCGGCAGCGGAAAGGGGTGAGGGTAGATTTAGGATGAGGCTCCGAGATTTCGCTGGGTGGAGGAGCCCCTCAATCAATACTCCTGGGCTTTGGCAATTCTCCACTTTGCAGTACCTGAACGTTTATCTGCGCATTCAAGATACATAATGACCGCCATGACCAAGTCCTTCCTGGGAGCCGGCCTCGTCCAGGCTGCGCCATCTTCCGTCCGTGGAAAGGCGCAGGTCGCCCGCGCAGCTGTTGAGTTCTACGGGCCTAACCGGTGAGGGACGGACAGAGGACAAGTCAAATTTGCTGATGGCAGGCCGCGTTCGATTGCGCTCGGTCTTGAATCATGGCTGAGGCTGCCCTTGTTGTGCAGTGCCCTCTGGCTGGGACCTCTCTCTGAGGGATCCGTCCCTTCCTACCTGAATGGAGAGTACCCAGGAGGTGTGCATTCTCCTTCTTGTCACTTTGCAATGATTTCATTAGCCAAATCGTCTCTTCCCTGGCCTAGGAAGAAAAGATAGATGCTCTGTGAGGCGTTTGCTTGGTTTTGGGGACTGCACTGTTCAAGGAGATATTCCCTTTGCCAGAAGATGTTTGCAGACGCGTGGCTGGCTGCTGGCTAAAGCAGCTCCTCATCTGAGGCCTCAAGACTCGTTGCTGCAGATTATGGATGGGACACTGCCGGGCTCTCTGCAGACCCTGAGACCTTCTCCCGCTACAGGGAGCTGGAGACCATCCATGCACGCTGGGTGAGCACTTTTTTGTGGCTGATAGGTGAATGAAAAAGAGCAGACAGTGTTTGGTGGCACCAACTTGTGGCGCAAAGTGGAGAGCCGTAGCTGCGAGATGGCAGTAAGGCACCTGTAGCAAAGTTGAGATGTGAAATGAAAAATAGTCTTAAGACATCTGATCATACCCAACATCATTCATCCTGCAGGCCATGCTCGGAGCCCTGGGCTGTGTGACCCCGGAGCTACTGGAGAAGTACTCTGGTGTCAAGTTTGGAGAGTCCACCTGGTTCAAGGCTGGTGCACAGATTTTCAACCGCGACGGCCTCAACTACCTGGGCAACCCCTCGCTGGTGCACGCACAGAGCATCATCGCCACTCTGGCGTCTCAGGTCATCCTGATGGGTCTCATCGAGGGATACCGTGTGAACGGTGGCCCCGCCGGCGAGGGTAAGTTGTTTTTCCCTTGAGGAGGCCAATTTGCACGAATTAGATGGCTAACCACAAACAGGCTCCCTTCGCTTCTGAATAGAAAGTCGAATCTGAGCTCAACCATCTGCAGGCCTGGACCCCCTGCACCCTGGTGAGGCCTTCGACCCCCTGGGCCTGGCTGACGACCCCGACACCTTTGCCGAGCTCAAGGTCAAGGAGATCAAGAACGGCCGCCTTGCCATGTTCTCCATGTGAGCAGCATATTGCCCCTTCTTGATGTTGAGTGAAAGATGTTATGGGAATTCTTCTTGTCTGCTAGAGGCAGATTCCTTATTTTATTGGCCCTGTGCAGTCACTCACCTCTCGAGTCATTCAGCTTGCATGAGAATTGCTTTCACCTTGACAAACCTTGTATGTTTACCCCACATTCTTTTTGTGGTAAACATTCCTGATATCAATACAACAATTCCACCTCTTTGATTACAACCAGCTTACTTCGCTTCAAATTTGTAGTTGCTTTGCCTACCTTCAGCACCAAACGGGAAGTTGCCCATATGTTGTTGGTATGCCATGCCCCTACACCCAGAAAGGCCTTTCCCTGCTTGATTGCTGCAGCACTATGTTGCCCTTCGGGCTTCCCAACCATTGTTTGCTCTCTGAACCGGGGTTTGGTTTTCCATTACCCTGAGCGAATGGCCTGTGCAATGATGGCGGGCTTGGTGTAGAGAAAATTTCCCTAGAAGAATAGCTTCTTGAGAAGTCCGCTGCAGGACTTGCAGGTACAAAATCTGATAAGCTTTGTGGTGCAGGTTCGGCTTCTTTGTCCAGGCTATTGTGACGGGCAAGGGACCCATTGCAAACCTCCAAGACCATCTGGCGAACCCCTCTGTGAACAATGTAGGTTTCCTTTCACATCCCTCCCTTGCTTCCCCTTTACCTGCCTCTATTTCCTCTTCTCATGTCTGCTCTGTTTTTCAAATATCCGCGTGTCTGCTCACCCCCTGATGCAAGGTTTTTGCAAGCTGACCTCATCTGCGGCTGTGCAGGGATTTGCCTCCGCCACCAAGTTTGTGCCCAGCTAGAATCGGGACCTGCTAGAGAATGGGGTCGTCAAAAGAGCACTGTAAAGCAATGTGCATCAGAATTGTCTACCCCACTGCCCTCCTGCTGTCCTCTCTCTCTTGCTGGTCCCCCCTCCTTCATTCCATGGCTCCCCCCTGAAGGGCCTTCTGGCCTGCACCAGGGGGATTGGGCCAATTCAAGTAGCGGGAGTCTGCAACCCCCTGGAGGGAGGCACACGGGCTGAGATCATCCTGTGGGGTCTGGGCTATGTCCCTGCTTCCCTTTTTCAAAGTATTTCTTTTGTCTTTCTGGTTTTCGCCTCTGCCATGTCCTCTCCCCCCCGCCCAGGAAGATGCCGCCCCACAGGGCGACAGGCATGGCAGGTACCCAGAGTCTTTCCCCCCCCCCCCCCCCCCCCCCGAGATCTGTCTGCCGCTGCGCCCCCTGGCCCCGCATGCACTCCACTCCTTTCCTCCCAATTCCCTGCCACAAGCACAGCACAATGGCAAGGGGGTTCTGGTCTGCCAGGACGCTTGCACAGGTCCGTGAGCAGTGATTGTAGACGCCTTCGGCAGGTTGGGGTATGCCTGGGTTGCAGCTTTCCTGGGGGAAAGTGGTTGGTGAAACTCCTAGTACTTTGTTTTTCACACTCCGATGCTACTCGGCTGACAAAGGCTTTGGCGGAGAAAGGACAGCTGCTCCTTGAGGTGGGGAAGCAAGGTGTGGAAGGTGTTCCAAGCTTGGTGGCCATCCAGGACCCATGTGTGCATGCCAAACCAGGAGAGAGGCGGCACCCATCCGCAGGGTCTGCACAAAAATTTACTTTGGTGTCTGGTAGTGCTGTGGCTGGGTCGCTGTGTCCAGGTCCACAAGAGGGAAGACTTGTGCGCGAAGGATGTTGACACAGTCCAGCTTTGGCAGCCCTCTCCCGCAGCTTTGTGCAGCCATACATGTAAATTCCCTACAGGGCTTGCTAGGCCGATTTGAAGAGGGCGGCGACAGTTTTCTTGTACTAAGGGGAAATAATGGCCAGGACCTGGGATCGACACCCATCTCCGAGCATAACCCGAACAGTTCCTTGTCCTGAGTTGCTTCTGGGCTTTCCTTTCTGGGGTATAGATGTGTGGCTCATCCCCACCCCCCTCCTGCTAACCCACCTCTCCTGAGCATGCTCATCTTCCCAAATTGCTGACTCGCTGCCATATCTGGACCCGCGGGGCTTCATGTGTTGGCTTTCTAGCCTGGACGATGCTGTTCAGCCTCAAGAATTACATCCCTGTCGTCCATGACGTACTGATGCCTCGCCGTCTTTCCTGCACCAATGCAAATGCCTATTCCAGATGTGAAAACACTCGCAGCCGCGTGTGCAGCCTGGTTCATTGCCTGCTTGTGGCAGCCATGCAGATCCCGTGATGGCCACGAGCAGCTTGTAAAAGGACTTCCCCATCAACAGCCAACCCTGCAAATCGGACCTTCTTGCCCACTGCAGTGTTCCAATACTCTTCACCACGAAAGTGGCAGCCTGCCACGCACAAGCTGTGTTCAGGCAGACCAGCCAGACTTCTTGTACCATTTCTCGATCTTTTCTCTGAATATTGGCCATTTCATAGCAAAGCGAGCAGAATTCTCCTTTTGAATATCTGTTTGCAGAAGGAGATTGCATTGACAAATAGACCCTAGCATCTTGCATTGTCTTTTTCCATTGCTGATGTGCCCGCTCCTTGGCCAACTCGGCAAACTGCTGTTCTCCTATCTTCTCCACAATGTCCTGTGTGAGGGCGCCTCCGCCCTGCTGCTGAGCTCAAAGGCTAGACGTCCGGGCATGCCCATATTTCCAGCCCAGCATCCCGACGGTGATTCAAAAAATCCTCTGGAGCCTTACACACAAAAACACTGGCAGGGCGGCCTACTGCCTTGGCTTGTGCAGCTGCGGCAAATGCTGTCCAGCAAGGGGAGGCGCCTAGTCCGCCAACACATCTGAAGGAGGCTCTGGCCACATGTACCCCAGGAGAAGTCTCTGTCCACATCAGAACGAAATTGTAGACATCTTGCTGCTGTTGGTTATGGCTTCTGCCTGACATTGCCAATGCATGTAATTACTCTCTCTTCCACGCCGGGCGGCCAACAAATCACAGCCACCCAAGAAGGACTGAATGATTGGATGGGTGCAAAAGCATTGATAAGGCATCCACTCATCTTTGGAAACCACATGGTCGAAAGCCCACCTGGTGAATAGCCATCCCCTTCGTCAGGAAATCCGCAAGATATTGCTAAGTATTGTTGACGTCCCTTTGAACAATTACCCTGCAACCCCCTGGAGGGAGGCACACGGGCTGAGATCATCCTGTGGGGTCTGGGCTATGTCCCTGCTTCCCTTTTTCAAAGTATTTCTTTTGTCTTTCTGGTTTTCGCCTCTGCCATGTCCTCTCCCCCCCGCCCAGGAAGATGCCGCCCCACAGGGCGACAGGCATGGCAGGTACCCAGAGTCTTGCCCCCCCCCCCC
>QAXI01000436.1:1574137-1588570 GCA_004335615.1 Chloroidium sp. JM
CCCCCCTCTTCTCCCATCCATCAAACCACTCCTCAGATATTTGAGAAATGAATGGGGGCTTTGAGACAATCTGGCTCATGGATATACAATTTTAAGTGTGGATAAGTCGCACTTTCACTGGTACGCATCCAAAGTATGGCTACAGCAGAAATGAGATGAGCTCTCCTTCTTTTATGCGACATGCAATGCGGATAGCCTGTTGATTGCCACTGCATGACATAGAGTGCACATGTGTCTCACAACGCACAGGCGCAAAGCACATCTAAAGGCTTCACCATTTTAATCATGCAAACTTTTCCTTGAAAGAACCTCATCTTGTCTATTAAGAAGAAGACTCTAATCTCGCACATGCGTGCAATGTAAAGGCGAGCCTGACTATTCTTTTCTCACTTCCCCTTGTAAACGACCCTAAAAGAATGAAACAGCAAGACACACATCCTTTGCTTCTTTCAAAGCTTCCCCAATATGCAGGAGGCACTTATTAGGGAGGACGAGTCTGCACTGGACAAGTCTGCCCACATCTCGATCAAAAATTCAAATTTTGATTCCGGCTTTCTTTATCAATTCTGAATAAGCATTGCTAGTCTGTAAGAGCCACACCATTCCGCTTGAATGACCACAGCAGTAGCAGCAGAACACTGCTGCAATGCCAATCATTTGCACATACCAGACCCCTGAGATGGCCACTTTCCACCATCAGCCAAGGGGTGAGTGGCAAGGATATAGCCGGCAGCATTAAAATGAAAGGACTGAGAGCGGCAACAAAACCTCAGATTCAGCTCAAGGTAAGAAATGTTAACATCACTGCTCGATTCTGCGAGAATTGCAAGATCTTGTACCAGGTAGTCTTCCTCCTCTTGTATCCTAAGGAGCAATCACAAATTTCCCAGAAAAGAATCTCATCTCTATGCAAAAGATTATTTGTGAGATTGTATCATCATTTGACAGATCATCTGAGAGCAATAAGCGGCTGACTCTCTCCTTCATTCTCCATGATTATATTCATGAGCAAAGTCCCCCTTTTTGTAAATTCGTGATTGAGCTCCTCCAGTGTTGAATTCGTGATCAAAAAAGGGACTGTCAGCAGAAGCTTCATCTTTGTGCTGCCCAATTACTCATCTGCCAGCACACTTTGCCACTGTAAGCTGGCAATACCTTCGCCTGTCGCATGTGTGAGATGTGGAGCACAAAAGTAGAGTGGAGAGTAACGGAGATATCAATATTATTCGGAAATCTCCTTCACGGATGGTCATATTTGATCACACTCGCGCGGCACAGCCCTGAAAAGAAGCACGATGGACGTCTCCGTCGAAATACTGCATCTGAACACACATCACAAAGTTTTGAGACAGCTTCGTGTGGAATAGACTTGCTGAAATGAATCGCATGATTTGCGAGCGTTGAACTACATGGCGCAAGAATCTCAGAATATAAATCAAAAGACTGCTCGAATCAAAGCAAGAAACGGGGAAGCACAGAGGAGGTTCCATGAAAAGCGCAAGGTGACTTCAATTCGTGATGCTTCGAAAATCTTTGAAATTTTTTATTTCGATTTCTCCTTGAGGAGAATTTTGCACAGTCTTCTCAATTGCAAATGAGCGACACAAGAGTCATCGTAGGTCGTAACAATTCCATCGCCACATCACGCTTCTCAACGTCGAGCTCTTCGCTTCACAACTTGATATCGATTAAGTCAGAAAGCTGAGAAGACAAAATAAGCAAAGAGCTCGAATTTGATGGTTTTATGGAACTGCTGAATGGTTCCTCCCACCTTCGATACACCCAAAAGTAAATGTCACTCCTGGAAATATACAGCCGCGACCCATATTCGAACTCTGCAAGAATTGTGTTCACATCATATGAGTAAATGGTTGGTGTCGTAAGAACGAAAGGTTTGATCATTGTTGGTTCTGTATATCGTGGCTGGCTTGCTGGTGTATGGTATCAAAAGCTTGAATTCAGACCAGACTAATGTGAATTCTTTTATTGCTATGATATGCACAGCTGAACTTATTTTTGAGGCAAGACGTCAGCCCCGGAAACCTGGATCTTGATACAAAGGGCGGGGCAAAATCAGTGCCTCAAGTTGCAGCAGGACGTGAGACAAAGTCAAAGCTGGCAAGAGCAAGTGTCAAAGCGGACGGCTCGCTCATGATGCAAACCGTGCTTTGGTTGAATTGATGCGATAGTGGAGTACAATTTGACCATGCTCCTTATAATAGCTTCACTTCTCAACGTTTTTATAATGTTGCTTAACCTTTTCTGTCGTGATTCAGGAGCTCGTTGAATTGAGGAATTCCATTCACAGAATGCTTTGCTGCTCCTGGAATTCCAATAACTACCATTGAATAAAGCTACTCGGATCGAGAATCCAGTTTTGACAGATTCACTCCACCATGCAGGCAAATTTGCAGGCGTTGCAGGATGAAGTGATTGAGCTCCGAGAATTTAAATTAAGAGCAAATGAAGCTGCAGAAGATGCAAAATTGCAAATGGGTGCATTATCAAAACAATTATCAGCCTGCAAGTAGACATTGCAGCACTCAATGTAATGTTTTCCTACACCCTCACATTAAACAAGGCATAGCTGCTATTATGTCTCGAAGTGCACAGGACAGTCACAAGTGCAGTGCAGGAGATGTACAAACAAGCTGCGATGCATTATTTGCATCTTGTTTTGATTTTCATCTGGCTTGACTGAAGTGTATCACTGTCTTGATTAAAGCACCAGAGAAAGGCACTAATGATGAAAATTAGGAATTACAACATGCCAGAAATATACATTGCTCCGCTCCAATCCCCTTTGCAACTTTTTATGCAAGTTTTGATGTAGGGCCGTGAGCTACATGTTTTGGAGCTATTGAAAGATATAGCCAAATTATAAGCTGGAGCAGAACAGGAGGACGCTGTTGACAGAGCTTTGCTCCAGCTGGTCAAACTGCAATGCGGGGCTGACGGTCCAGACATTGACAGCTTACTGCAGCGGGTATGTCCAAAGCAGAATATCTTCTAGAATTGTAGAGTTGCATTTCCATGGAGGGAGGGGATGGGGGGAAGACCTGATGAGAAAAGAGTGTGTGGACTGGAAGTATAGATTAATCAGGATGGCGGCCATGTTTCAGATATTGTAAACGTGGGAAAGGATTCTAGAAGACCACTCACATTCTAATAGACCACTCACATCTACATCCCACTATCAAGAATTACATCTGTGAGACGTCTACAGGAAATTTTGAATACAGCTGGTGGTTCTATGTGTTAAGTACACGAAAGGTCTGAAACATCTGATTGCTGTATTAAAAGACAGGTTACTCCATTACAACGATATCATTGAAAATCTGTCTTTTTGCAAGAGAAGACCAGTTACCATGTTGAACCTCTTACGGGCTTTTTGCCTTGTTGCTCACAAAGTCTTGTCTGCATTTGATGTGGAAGTACGCAACTGCCCCATTTCATTGGGCTTCTCAAGTATAAAATATTACCACTACACCTCACCAACTCAATCACTTTGAAGTAAACTAGTAGTAATTTTGGGGGTGAGGGAAGTGTTGAATCGAGCCCTCCTAAATCCTTGAAATTCTACCCACAGATATTCTAATGTTTGCTGTTGGAATTACAAAAATTGAAGTTCAAGATGATTCCTTTTTTGCTCTCTTTATTTTTTACCATATTGCCGAATTTCGTGTTGTTTTGCTTTCTCTTGCTTCCCTCCCCCTCTTCCCACTCCATGACGTACGATCTATGAAAAGTATTGTGGAATCTTTAGTGTATCGATCACTAGGTGATTGATCTGGTGATTAAAGGATCTGCAATCATGATCAGCAGGTGTAGCTTTCCCTGCCAAATGAAAACGATGCCTGCATTTCTTCATACGGGGTTCACCTTCTCTAGCATGCAGGTGTTGATGTACATCAAGCCTACTGATTTTGACGCTACAGATCCAAGTCTGCTCTCATTCATGCAAAGCAATTTGACATCAGAGGACTCAGACATTTGCCCCACTCAGTTGAAGCTCTACCTGCACAGACCTGGCGAGTTGAATGCACCGTGGAGTGTGCTCAGCCTCTTGGACCTCATGCAATTGCCCATTACGGTAAAAAGCCCCCATCCAGTCAATATCATGGAATGGACAAAACAAACGAGGATTTCTGGTGCATAGAGTTACAGTGGCTCTCCAAGAGCAGACACGGATACAGCCATCCACAGTGATGCATTGTCCACTACATGAGGGGAGGTGTTCTCAGCAAATGCCGTCTACAATCAGGCCCTGAAAATGGTGATGATCAGTGCCCAGGCCAACTATAGAGAGAGCTGATGCCTCACCAGGTGGTGATTCTTGATCGCGTTAAGGACACTAGAGATGATGGGTATAATGATCACATACATGCAGGGAGTTTGACTCCAGTATGTTGACCTCAAATTCATGTCTGACTGACTGCCATTTTGCCTGATCATCTCACGATTTGAGGAGACTGATGGCAATCATAAGTTCCCCACTTTGCTCTTGTTAAGCTTCCTGGTACACCCAAAGTTCACCCTTTTGGTGGGCAAAAGGTTGAAGGAAATGTACAATATGATTTTGCGAGGGAGAATTCAATTCCTTCAAATTTCTGGAAAGTGCAGCGAATACGAGAGCATTTGGGGCAGCCCTGAAAGAATCTAGCATCCATGATGGGACTGGTGGGAGCCACGTCTCGGTCACAAATCCTGGATAGAATTACATCTGGTTTGTGGACTTGCATTTGCAAGCTGCACTATGGCTTAAAGATCTGAAGTAAACTCCCTGCTCCGCAACAAAGCTTGCCTGTGATGGAGCAAAAGTGTCTATTCAACAGAATTTCTATCTATTCAACAGGAGCATGGGAGGTGAAAATGGCATTTGTCATTACCGTAGACACTTTAAAGATTAGACCATATTTTACATTTCCCCCCCAAAATTTGGACCATATTTTTAAATCGCCTTTTCAGTTTTAAATGGCCAAGACCATTTTCTGCAGTGATTTTGAATTTGGACCATTCTTTGCAAGGCTGTAAACACAGGGAGACGCCTGGAGAAGGAATTCGTTCGGAAGGGGAACAATTTTCTGCGATGACCGAGGTCGAGAAAGTGCGTCGAGGTCTACGCATTCGCAGAAATCCCAAGAAATTCCTCAATTTGATGAATGCTAAAATTGACCAACGAATTCAATGGTTTTCCAATCTGCAATAAATGTGAAGGAAGGAAGGAAATGATTACATCTTCCAGCCACATCAGGCTGATTAGATGGACACATGCACCAGTGTCAAGGTCACCGTGACTAACGCAGACCGTTGACCACTCGACTTCGAGATAACTATTTAGGTCTAATATTTGAAGTATTGACGGTATGATTAGACCGAGCTCAAGCAAATATAAGGAGTGAGCATGGGGCCTGCAGTCAAATATATGCTATTGGAGCATCACAGAAACCTCTAGTGCCACGGAAAGTGCGCCGGCAATGGGTGCAAAAGCGCTGCAGCAGGCATGAAGATCTTGGTCCAACCTCTTTAGTCTCTTGAAAAATTCCCTGGATGCATGAAAATCTTGGTCCGACCTCTTTTGTCTCTATAGAAAGACTTCTGGCAAACCTCATAGGACTTGTGAAACAACAAACAAATCGAAAATTGCCTAGAATTGCATGTTGATTCCGTTTGACAATATCAGGCAGATGAAACAGGTGAGCTAAGTGTTCCAGCATCACTACCGCTAAAATTTCTCAGGATATTTCTGTTAGTATCCACGAGCTCTTGTTCTGCTCAGCTTTGTGAATACATCCATGCCCAAATTGGTTTTGGTGATCGTAATATTGGTGGAGACCAAAAGGCCAGGCAGTGGCGCATCTTCATCCATGACAATACGGTCCAATTCAAGATAACGAATGTCAGGTAAGGACGTATTCCATTTTGGGCACACAAGGCACAACCTTCATCTCCTGTGTGAATTTTACTGGACAGAGGTCACAGATGGCAGTGCCAATTTCAATTTTAGGAAATAGCAGCATCATTTGTTGATTGCATCTGAGTAGCATGCATATGCACATACTGTTCTGGGAGTACAGTATTCAATTTTTTGCATGAATGTCCTGAAGGCATAACTTCAATTCGAAGTTCAAAGCCGTTGTACTTTTCTTGTAGTTGCGGCATACAGCAGATACTGGCAGATTGTAATGGCAGATTATTCCGTGTCGAATCTGAACCTCCAAATAGACGTCTAGAAAATTATCTCTTATTTTTGTGATCATCATTATGACTTCACATGCTGGCACCAGATTGTACATGGTCTTCCAGGATCAGCATGACACCCCCACCCCCCTTTCCTCGTATTCACTATTTTAGCTCTCCTATATAATAGATCTGCCAGCCAAAATTACATCATCTGTAAGCTTCCATGAGGACTGCTTTGATGTCAGTGAATACAATATACTTCCAGGTTCTGTGCCCGACTCATGCGATCTGGCCCAACTTATATCTTTCTTATTCAGGACTTTCGCTACATGTATGGAGCATACGCCAGAGCCATTTTCTTGTTGGCGAGGACAGAAAGTTGTTCTGCTGGAGATGATCAACTACCAATTGTAAAGAAGCTTGCGTCAGAGCTTCGAGCACTGCTCTGTTGCTTCAATGCTTTGCACCCATCAGAGGTCTGCTTATTTCTCGTCATAGCTGCACATATTTGAACGACCAATCCTGGTCAAGCGCAGTCGTGTTATGAAGGGAAATGGGCTTGTCAACAATTGAAAGTGCTGCATTTATAGCTTCTTGTTTCTAAATGCTTAAGAAAAGCTTTATACAAATCTGCTGGAGGTCTTCCATCAGTCAATCACCATTGCAAAGTCGGCCGCTGCCATCAATGTGCAGAAATCCAACCATTTCTTGGAATGACCACAATTAACGAATTGGCGCTAAGATACTCTACAACTCCTTTCCACTGATGTGCAACCCCTTGCCTGTCCTGGACATTCATTTCTTTTGAAAGCAAATACATTTGATTAAACAGAGCGTCAGGTCCACTTTGGATGCTCTCCAAAACACCCGTGTATACATTTTCAGCAACAGGTGCATGATCCGTGCCTCGTTGTGCGCCAAACTTGCAGTTTTACTTGATGCCTGAATAAAGCCCATTGTTTGCTTTTACAGGCCATATTGCAGCAAATACAGGAGTGTGGAAGTCTGCAATTATTGACAAGCCAATGCAACGAAGCTACTGTATCCAAGCTGAAGGTATGCAAGTCTTTAATGCTCATTGGTGAGCGATGAACTTGAAGCCTCCTTTCTTGTTGCATTACTATGCTTGAGAACTTTTGCTGTTGTAGTCATGTCAAGTTTTCAGGTTCAATTTACCCCTGTGTTGCCACTGCCATCATTCTCTTGCAATGATGACAGAGAAGATTGCAGTAATTTCCCCGACGGGTCCATAGTGATTGGAAACAAGTACATCAGCACTCAAAATTAGTATATCGGAAACATTGTTAGCTTTACCGAGTGGTCAAATGAAACACACATGAGTATACCATACGAACCCTCTGCCTTTCCGCACCCTGAATGTAATTCCCAAGATACTGCTTTCTGGAGTATCCACGCGCCGTCCGCACCAGAATCAGAAAGAATGAAAGCCTACCCGAGCCTTGTATCCGCAAGCCATACCAGGTTGTTGAACAGCAGGAAAGATTATTTTCTGGATTTTCCTGTCTACTTCATTAAGTGTGAGTGCCTTTCGGAAGAATTGGTCAACCCAAGGCAGATTTATAGACTTTCTGCAAATGAAATGCAAGAAAAATCGATTCTGGGTGGTAAAAATATGAATTATTTCAAATATACTAATCTTCGTGGTCAAATTTAGAAAATTTAGAACCCATTAAATCAAGGGATATCTTAGCATTCCAGCAAGAGCGCTGCATCTGTCAATCTTCATTATTGTTGGAAAAACATTCCACAATAACTACTCGCGGATGTCAGCCCAAATTCTGACTTCGAAAAGGGTTTGTGCTAAGATTCAGAAATTGACTCTGGTGCTGGTGAAAACTTAATGTCCAACTTCGATTGAGAAAATCCAAGCTTTGGATTTTCACAGCTTGGTCAAATTTAAAATATGAGCCGATCTAGAATGTATTTACGGTATACATATTTACGGTGTATATATTTGTGATAGTGATACTCACAATGACCAAAATTGTAAGCACATCAAAGATTATACTCAATTTTGAAGCTGTTGAGGGTTTTCGAAATCTATATTTCTACTCGCTTTTTACACGTTTGACCATGTACAATTTTTGGGGTACATTCAAGTACATACCAGTCTTCTTGAGATTGAGATTGCAAAAAGGGTGGAAAACCACGAGCAATCATCCATTCGGAAGGAGAATAATTTCGACGAGAAGCCCGACATGTAATCGAGTTGAACGCTTTTGCAGGAACCCTACCCTAAGAATTCCTGCATCTCAACGCCGCTGATTTTGGCTACTCAGTTCCGCCATTTGGTCGAATCATTACTGTCACGACAGTACTTCAATTTGCTTCCCAGTTCACGAAAGTATAGGCTGGATTCTCAATCCTTGTTGTGATCGCAGAATCACCTGAATTTAGATCAACCTCAAATGGATCTATTGACTCAGGCTGTACATCAATTCAGACAGCATCAAATTGCATTGCAATCAGAATTGAAAGATATGCTTCAGAATATGCTTCACAATATGCCCACACTGTCGGACAATTCTCCCAGCCTGACAGCCAGGTAGTATTTCCTACATACCAATGTGCATCAAATGTGGAGCACTGCACAGTGAGAGAGTTCAATTGCCAAGCACGCTTGTTGTGCCTGACTTGCACACAAATTAAATCGATAGATATGAAGATCGACAGTCAATGGATGACAGGAGGATCTGCATGGCATTGCAAATCAGATGTTGCCAAGAGGTCAGCAATGTTGACTACAGTAAGAAATGGTCTTCTGAGTCAAAATAAGCCAGTTTGTCTCCCATTACCATGCGTACATCATCGGAACGTACAGCACCACTATTCATACATGTATCAAACAATCCATTTGTTTTTGTCATTTCATTTGATCCCTTCAATGAATCGAGTAATTTTAGAAACACATGAAGCCCGCAGCAATCACAGATCTGCTGATGTCAATAATTGTAAGGCGATTCCAATGTTGCCCTGAAGCACAGTCTTGGACAATTGTAGAAATTAAAGTGCACTTCGTGTTTGCAAATTCAGATGGGTCTGTGCATCCTCATGAAACCTTCTTTTGGCCTGCTCGTCATCTACTTACACTGCTTATTGTTTCCTTTTTGCGCAGGCAATTTTACACAATCACTGCAAAATCTCATGTTTGTTTCTTACCAGAATTTTGACTGATCTACAATCCACACAGATGGTGAAGGAAGCTTATCCCCAGCCTGTCAATGTCCTGGTGAGTCCCATAAAAAATGCACGCTTGCACTCATCAATGTGTTTGGACCAATGAATTTGTCTCATTTTCCCATTTGGATGCAGGGTCTGATTCATGCCATCTCTTGAAGCACCAGCTGGGAACTTAGTAATATTTTCGACAGAACTCTGTTGGTAGTCAGCAGATCAGCGCCAAGCCACCGCCAGGCTCGCTGCGCGTCTTACCTATCTCAACTTACCAACTTGACCAAAATGTCTTATTTGCAAGTCTTCTTGAGCGTTTGATCACTTTGGTAATGTATTTGAATAACAAGTCTCGTTTGATTATGCCCAGTGATAAATCGGGAGTTTGAGACATCCAATTAGATGTCTGGCATGCCTGATATCCATACCTCATTTGGCAAAAGGAAATATTGACTGGCCTCAGCTGTGCTTGATCCATACTGGGCCCATTCAATAGGCTCAACCCTAAATGATTGCTGTGCAGTTACATTTATTATACAAGAGGTCAAGATTGGCAATGACCCTCCAACTTGCATCTACAGCCTTCCACAGGTCCTTCGGTGGTTTCTTGCCTCATATGCAATTTTTCAATGGAAGCCTTTTTGGTCATAGAGCTGGAATGAGGGTGACTGCATCTTCATGTCAGAATGGAAAGGTCTTGGGGACTTACAAATCGACGATCATCATACCTGTCAATTAATGTGGTATGCACATTGCGACCCCCCCCCCCCTTATTGATGCACAATGAGAACATGTGCAACCTGTGAATGCCGCACAGGTTATGAGTACAGCTACAGGATGCATTTGCTCTTGTATACTTTGAGGTCAATAAATATGTTATGATACACAAGTTTCTTTACACACGAGGAAGACATGTAATCAATTCTTCATTTGTGTGCGGAGTAAAGGACAAGCTTTGGTTGCCACTTAAAGGTGATATCTGGGGTAGCCAGGTCCCAATCGTGACCAAGATGTTGTAGGGTGCTGATGACACTGTGATGCTGACCGCGTAGAAGTTCTCCTCGGAGGTGACAGCCTCTGCGGTCTTCAAACCTTTTCTGAGTTATCCTATTCTTCAGAACCAGGTGGAAGTGGTCGATTTTTTTAATAAAACATCGTAATGCAAAGCTTGTAGGATCACATCTGCCAGACATCACTGAATTCCTATGTACTGCAGAAGCCTCCAAGTCAATACGCAGTCGTTCCATTATCTGGGCTGATACCTGAAGCTGTTACAGCAAGTGATGAAGCGATGACGGCCACCAGGCCATTCATGATTGGTCCGCAACGCATGATGATGATGATGATAAATATAATCAAAGAAACCGGTTCGGACCCCAGATCATCACTAATTGATCAGAAGTCGCGAAGAAAGTGATCTTCCTCTATCGTACGACCGTCGTAGCACGGACGGACGTACAAGGGTGGCTTTCTGAGGAATGGATTTCAAGGAGCAGTGATTGATCGAAAGGAGCTTCACAAGGGTCCATTTTTCCATTTCATACGATCTTCATCACGATCGTCATCGTGGAGATTGGGTGTTAAAGCCCACGTGCCTGAGAGTCAGGATTTCTTCATTTGCCTCGAACAGTCTAATGCACCTCGTTCTTGCGTGGCAAAATTCAAGATACAACTAGACACCTGTCAATCTTTTGCCTATTTTAGAATTTCAGATAGCAGGCAAGTCACGCTCCATCATGAACCACAAGCCATTGCACTGATCCGCCTCCTCATCCTTTTGCACGGCAAGGAAATGCAGACCCCTGCATTGAAGTATGAAATTATGATTTGATTTGAAGCATGGTGAGATTTAGACAAAATTGTCATTCAAGGGGGAATTTAGTTCAGATATTATCCTGAATTGCATTTCTACACTCGACCTTTTTTTAAGTCAGTCACCTCCACACAGAGAAGAATCGTATTGAAAATCTGACGACAATGACCTAAGAATTGATCGCACTGCTCACGAGTATCAATCTGCCAATTATCAGCTACAAGATTGAGGCATGGAGATCATTGTGGCATACATTTGATTTTTTTCGCAATGGTGCTGGAAGGAAAGCATGGCAGCTTGTTAACATTGAAATAGCTGCAGCTCAGTGTCACATTGCCACCATGTGAGCCATATGCAAATTTGTTGCACCATTACCACACGGACCCATCTGAATCTTCCTACAATGGCAAAAGTCAAAACACAATCCAGAAAAGAGACAGGGAAATGGGCAGCATGTAGCGATCCCACCTGCATGCTTTCTTGGCTTGCTGCCAGGCATCTGCCTCCTCCAAATTTTCTGCAGACCTGCGAAATGACGCGTACCGCCACCTCTGGTTGACACCGGTCTCAAGCATTAGGCACGATCTCTCAGGGTCAGCCACCAGGTTGTTCAAGTCATACCCCTGAGTCCACGCAGCCAGCGGCTGCGATCGTACACTGTAGACTGCAACACCTGCAAGCACAAGCATACTTTCCATGCAAAGGGGTGTGCCAGGATTAATACAGGAACTGGACGAGATAATAAAAAGCATGACAGAGATGGTCTCAGTGCATGCGATAACACACAGAGTTCCATGCGGCCAGTCCAAATTCAGAACATTGCTCCAAGATTCAGGATTTGAATCACACATGCACTGGGACTGAACAATCCTGCCGCCTGGATGAGGCAGCTGCACCTGGAATCAGTGTGTCTGGGGGGAGATCTTTGCACCCTGCCTGCTCTAAGGGTATAGCTTCCCCAAAAATCTCTCCCTACAGTCCAAAGCAGAAGTTGACAACATGAACTTGACAAAATAAATGCAAATTAGGCAATACATGGAAATCAAATGCAAGATGGCAAACCATATGGTATTTAGGTTGCTGATTACGCTCAAATGAATGTGATCAAGCTTGGCTCATTCATTTGAGACTGAAGGAGAATGCTCATCTAGAAATATTCCAAATTGCTACATAGTAGTAGGTCACAGTGGTTTCAGGCTTTCAAGAGGACACAATGTCTTCACGTCTGGTTGTGCATTCAGACACTTACATCGTGCAACCTTGGAATGCATATGGAAGCTGTCTACAGTTGTTTAGAAATGCTGCACGGTGGTAAGAGAAGGCGTTAATTTCTCCAGCTTATCAATGAACCTGTTCTCTGAAGCTGCGTCAATGCCTCAACCTCAAGAACCCATCTCTCTACTTCTCCTGCTCTGAGACATTGCACAAGCAGCCCTAGCAGGCAATCCTCATAGGCAATCACTCTGTATATCGACATCAAGGGCAGTATTGAGGTAGACAAAAACCCAACCTTCTGAACGAGGTCCAGCTCTTCCTTGAGGGCCGAGAGCGGCAGCTGCACAAACGACCACCTCTCTCCTCTCAGCGCATCTGGCAGCTTTTCCGGAGGTCCAAGATCCAACACGAAAAGTGAGCCGGCCTTGTCGCTGTAGGTAGGGTCCATTTTGTACACGTTCTCCAGCCTGTCCTCCAGCCAGCCTGCATTTTGGGTAATTTTAGGATGCAAGCAATTCTTTTCTTATTTATTGCGTTAAAAATTCCTTATCAAGCGCTTGAAACTGGCCATGATTCCAAACAGTCAGATCAGTTTCCTAGATTTACTTTTTACCGTTGATACTTATTTTAATGATCAGAAGACAATTACTGTCCATTTGAGCTAACTGCCTGTATGGTGACAAGCTGGCCAGGCTTGTCAGGTTTACAATATCTAAATTTCGGTGAACTCAGCAGCTTTGTCTGATTGAACCTTTGCACCAGAGTAATCGAGAGGCGCGCAGCAAGATGCCCAACATCAGCACAAGGGCGTGGAGCCGTGAAGAATGCAATGCATAGACTATCGCGTGTAGACAGTTGCACTTTTAGCTTGATACAAAAATTGCAATCAGCATTCTAGTAGATGAGGAGGTAGTACGTATGAGGGTAAAGCATCTTCTACTGGGGACTGGCTTTATATCGAGGTCGGTCAGTGCTCTGCTGATGATGGTCTGCATCTGCCCCCGGAAGAACCGTACACTCTTTGGAGGAGACGCTCCTTCCTGGTCCAGCACTTCTGACAGGGCCATCGGGAGCTGCAAACGTTCAGTTTTCTCTGAACAACCTCCCAAAGTTTGCTGCTGGTGGACCTGAGGTGTGTACTCCCACAGGGCTGAGAAAGATAGTGCCCAGGTCACACTGTGTGCTGCGAGGCAGAGCATCTGACCCTGTAAATTCGGGCAAGGGCATGAAGCAGGCGATGTGCTTGAGAAAAGTTACCTGAGTGCTGTTGATCTTGTTATTTGGGAAGTATCTCGAGAATTGCCAGGTCCCATCTGGGGAATAGATTAGGAGCTCCCACTTTTTCTTGCCTCTGGAATCCAAAATTGGCCTGGACGAGAATTCCAACTCCCATATCTCACTCTGGGGCGGTCCTGTGCTGATCTCTACAGTGATATCACCTTCAGGAGGAGCAGCCTCCGTTAATGCGACCGCCTCAGAGGTCCTATCTGTCTCTGTTGCCGCAAGAACCGGCCGCCCTACTCTTAGCTGCCCTCTTTTGCAGCTAATCAAATGAAAATTGTTGTGTTGTGTCTGACTATGGAACAAGGAGCAAGACTGACGCACGTGCGACACATGTTGCGGGCAACAGGTGTTCCCAAAAGCTGCTCGTGAAGGGAGGTGCATATGATTCATGGAACACACAGTATTCATCACTCCTATTTCTGTTTGTTCTTAATCTCTGTGCTTTTTCGGAAAACCCTCATTAGGCTTAGGTGTTGAGCTGGAAATAAACCAAGAATTCCAAGATCTGCAGACGAGCATTGGAAAGACGTATTGTCATCGCTGTGTCACTCTGATGATCTTTGATTGAGCACATTTTCATCCTGTGAAGGAACATTCAATACTCATGTGGCTGCACAGCTTGCCACCGGCTAGCCGAATTCGTATGGCCGTCCCAAGTACCAGAAATGTGCGCAGAAGCTGCAATACAGGCTCAATTTCCAAGTCTGAGACTTCTCGTCCCCCTGCTGCTGCAAAAAGACGCAGAA
>QAXI01000436.1:1590086-1608983 GCA_004335615.1 Chloroidium sp. JM
TGCCAATGCTCTCAAGGTAATCCTGTCTCCTCCATTGTACTTCGTGGAAGGTCAGTGCTAACATTGACGAATTTTATGCGGGTTGCTATCGCGGTGGCTGTGCATCTGTCCAGAGGTGACTTGGGTCCAGACAGCGGATCGTTAGATTACCTGATACGGTCGCATTGCAGTGCATTGTTTTTCTTGTGCGTTATCATGGCTCTGCTTGCAAATGTACGACAGACCTTGTAAATTGTGGTAACACATGCATTGCAAGTTGAGCTGCCATGGTTGCATTGGTTTCATTGGTGAGTCTGCTGGCTGCTGTCAGGGTTGATCTCAGTTTAGTACGATCAAGGCACCTTCAGACACATCAAGTTGGGTCAGCAGATCAAAGATGATTTGAACTACATATGAGCATGATTGCAACAATTGCCCCATTGTCCTGCATTTCACATGGTTTTGCACCAAACAGGAAGGAGGCATTGAGGGGAAAGACAGCCACATTCTTCAGCAGCGAATCTTTTGTGAGCTTGGGTGCAAAAGAAGAGATGGTGAAAGCCTTGGCTGCCAATGGAATCAAGAGGCCATCCCTCATTCAAGCTGCTGCCATCCAGGTGTTCCTCTTATCCATTGAAATTTGAGTAGCTTAACCTGGCAAGGTTTGGAAGAAGTACTAGCGAGCAGATACGCGATGTTGCTCAATGTTTGCAAAGAATGGCAGATACGATTCTGCGTGTTTTCTCCTCCTGCCGATCCCAGGAGCCCAGGAGCCAACTTGATTTCGAAGCAGCTCAAGTAATGATGAATCTCTCGCTGGGCATAGGAGTTTGCCAAGCACAATGAGCATGTGATCCTGGCGGATCATGCTGGCAGTGGAAAGACACTGGCGTATCTCATACCCATCGTGCAAGCCTTGAGGACCAGGGAAGCCAACAGTGGAGAAAAGGTCTCAAAACCCAAACGGCCTGCGGCGATTATTGTAGCTCCAACACAAGAGCTGTGTGCCCAGGTACACATTCCTGGGACTAGTCTATCTAGTCTGGCGGTATAGAAGAAAAGATTTACTTGACACAGTGAACATGCACTCTTCCTTATAAGTCCTCAAATGTTGATTTGCAAGTGGCTCCAAATCAGGTTGTATTCTCATCCATGGTGAGCAGGCCAATTCAAGTCAAACTTTTTGGTCCAAGTGGGAATGTTTTGCATAGGTATCGGGCTCCCAAACAGAAATGCACATGTCAAGTCAGAAAGGTGGAGACTATCTATCGGCCAATTTCGGCGATTGCCTTTCCAGTGCATGAATTCAGAGAATAGGGTGCAATGGTTCAAACAGGATTGATTGTTTGCCTTTTGAAATTCGAGGGATGTGCATGCCGTGCACCTCCAGCACATCTGAGCTCTGTCATGCATTCGATAGTGGGAATAAGGAAGCAACATGATCAGCAGCTGCTCACATTAAACTCAGTGGGAAATAGTGAAGGATCCTGACTTTAAGTTTTTGGTTGATGGTGCCATAGCAACATAGGGAGAGTTCAATCCCCAAATAGCATAAGCAGACATCTTCATCTAGCGCCAACGGGATTTTGCTCTAAGCACGAAGGTCAATCTTTTGTGAAGAGAACTATCCCACTTTTTGGATACATTGCTGTACATGCCCTCGATCTTAATTATTGTGAATAGACATGGTAAAATTGTGCTGTACGATGGTCATTGAATCCGCATTGACACATGCACAGACATCCAAGTAGAATCGTAAGGAAAGTGCACTTGCAAGTGACCAGAGCTTTGAATCATTTTATGCTTGTGAAGAGGCTGCAGCTTGGGATTGAGAGATTGCTACAAATGCCAGGACTGTCAGCAGAAATAGGAGTGGCAACGATGAAATCAATTAAGGTTTTAACGGATTAATTAAAAGCAGTAAATGTGTATCATTTCTGTCTCATTTCTGTCATGAAAGCTTTGTGAAGCTGATTTTTATCATCTGGTTTGAAATCATTCGATTTGAGAATTAACTGAACGAAAGCTTTGTTCCAAGAATTTTGGCAGCATTTATGAGGCTTGATGGATCTCTCAATCAATTATTCAAGGAATTAAGCATGTACGAGATGTGAAATCACAAAAATTCCGTTAATTGCACCAAAATATTGCAGAAAGCAGACTAAGGAGGTTTCTTTTGTAACTTTTGGTGCTCGTGCAGATCATGCAGGTGGCTCGCGCTCTTGCCAAGGGAGGATCACCGTTCCGGTCGATAGCTGTCACAGGTGATTTCGATGCCGTTTGACCTTTTGATGTTGCTAGCATTGCCTTGTGCTCTCACATCCTCATCCTTGTTTCTCAATAATTTTACCTGTTCGCCTCGGTAACAAAGTACAGTGTAAATGACTGTTCAATTCCACCTGCATGGAATGTCTAATGATCCAGCCACAGAAATCATAAGGCCCATCCGAGTAGCCTTCAAAGATAATGATTGAGTGGATCACCTCACAGGGTATGCTGCTCTATGATAGCTTAGTTTGAAGCAGATCATATAGGCCTGTGCTGAGAAGAGCTTAGCAGAAAAGAGTGATCTGCACCATAAGCATGTGATGGAGTAATTGTTCTTGCAAGGAGGTCAAGCACACGTTGCCTCAGCCTGCTGTTCACAGAATTAGCACCGGCTTTTTAATTTAAGCAGTCACGCATACGGTAAACGCCGGCTTTTGGACTGAGCTCTATCATATTACCAAGGGCATCATCATCCAGAAGCAATCACTTTACGGCTGGGAGTAAAAGTCCATATCAGCTTCTGTGCAGGTGGACACAAGCTGAAATCTCAGCAGGACGGGTTGAGGGAGGGTACAGATGTGGTGGTGGGCACGCCAGGCCGCCTTCATGAGCTCATCAAAGCTCAAGATTTGCTTCTGGACAACTGTATTGCTGTGGTGTTCGACGAGGTGGATGTTCTGCTGGGGGGGGGGCAGCCTGTTCCAGGAACAGGTAAAATGAGCTCCTGCCCAGCATCAAAAGAAGCACTTGCTACTCACAGCCTTGTGGGCTATTTGTTCGATGCTTGTTTTGATAAATGACCTCCACCCTCTCTGGACAAGGAAGGGATCTGATTCTGCCATATATCTTCAAAGCTCTCTGACTAAGAATAACTGCCTATTTGTGCTTTCATAAAAATGCATATCCACAACGTGAGGAAACTGAAGATTGGAGCTGTCAAGGGTACACCAAGATTCAGCTCATGTTTGCAAATACTTTTTCGATGTTGTGTTGTCCAGGGTCATATTCAATTTCTTCAATATTGCCCAAGGCCAAGCTTTTCAACTTGTTGAGGTCTCGGACAGAGTGGAATCCTGTTTATTAGTCATCTCTTTGAAAGCTGAATGATTTGGAAAATTTAGGAACATCAAGAAATATGTCAATTTGAGCGCTTTGCTGGAGTCCAAAGGAATCCCTCAGATTGAATAGGTGCCAATTTTGACAACCCAATTTGGAGTCTATGAAGGGTCAATGCTTACCATACCTATGGTAGCGAACATCAGACCATAAATCGTTGATTTCCTTACTAGTGGCCAAATCCAGCCAACAACAAGGAGAAATGAGAAAGCCTTCAGTACCCTTCAGTGTCTGCTCAAGTGAGGCATTCTTGGCTACTCAGCAGGAGTTCGGCTTCAGGCCCTTTCAAGACCATAATCCGCCTTGACTCACCAAAACATTTGCACTGCCCTCAAATGCAACCTCTGAAAGAATGGTCCCCCTGCCCCTTAAAAGGAGCGATCATCTACAACTCTCATTTTAAATATGCAATTACGCTGCAGCAGCCGTACTGCTTGTAGTCCCCCCAGCCCTGCCCCATTCATCAGATCCACTCTTAACAGGCACTTTTGACAGCCTCACACGTCATACCATACCTCATTCGTTCAAAGGGTGGGCAGAAATGTCATTCTCATCTTCTGAAACAAATAAATTTCTACACTCTGCTCTCTTGGCAATACTGAAAGAGGACATTTCTGAATTTTTGCCACAGTGTATTCTGGGGCTGGCTGGTGATTCAATGTCTATCAAATCTCAACTGAAGAAATATGGTCAAATTTATCAGATTGTTTCTCAACAGTTTGGTCAAAACTTGTCAAAAAGTAAGTGATCTAATACCGTACCGACATTAAGTATTGATCCAAAATCTATTATGGGGTTTTTGGCCAATCAAAATTAAGTTTCATTAAAAACGGATTAAAATTGCTAGTCAAATTAAGCGCGCATGTAAATTGAGGATTTTCTCACAGTTCCTGCGACTGTGCTCGACTTGACACTGTTTCTCGACCTCCTTCATCAAATTAAAAAATTCCTCTTCTGAATGGTCAATCTCTTGCAAAGTCCCCCCAAGGTTCGCGGCCTCGTGTCAGACATTGGTCCAAATTTTATGTCGCCTCAGAAATTGAATCTGGGCTTGGTCAGATATTAACTCTCACAATTTGATTAAATAATATAGTCTAAATTCTAGAAAACTTCTGACACCTCAGTCAAATCCAAGCAGGGTTCGATACTTACTGTATTAAGTGCAATATAGCAATCTTCCTTCTAATCAAACAGCTTTGCCTTTCGGCTGCCACAATGTATTTCAGGCACATGATTTAAGATGAATGACTTAGCTTTGGGTGAATCTAGAAATGAAAATCGTTGACACTTGGCAAAAATACATGCAGCAAGATGCTGTTGCAAGCTATCATTCTTGCGGCTGTTGACAACAGTCTACTTTTTGGTGGCGTGACCGCCAATCATAATTCCAAAGTGAGGAATGTGTGCAGACAATTGGATATCTTCCACCACGTACACAATATACACAGAGTGACTTAGCAAGAGCACGCTATTTTCATTTTTTGAGAAAGGATGGGTCCAGAGGCAACATGGAGAATTAAATGTTATTTTTTGTGGTCCATTACTTCCTTTGCATCGCTCTGCTGATGATTTTGGAAGTCAGATGCATTCTTGGAGCCTTGCTGCCCGCAAAAGGTAACAACGCTCCAAGAGACACAAATTTTGATGCTTTTTTGGACCATGCTTGAACCACCATTTCTTAGTCCAACAAGCACAGCTCTACGAATCTCAGAACAGAGCATCTGCATTTGAAGTTCCAAGATCACAATGTGACATTGTTGATCCATCAGTCAATGCAGAATATTTGATAAGAGCCCCTATCAATATGTGGTACGTAGAAGACGCGGTGACAATTAGATTGTAGGATCACGGATTTCCCTTTGCATCTTTTCTGGGACTGCAGAGGGAGATTCGGAGTTACAACTGAAGTATTCATGAGCAAAGGCTCCTCTTAAAGAATGATCAAACTCATGCTAATGACAATGGATCCTCCAGCAATGCTTAGCAAGCACAATGCCACAACAAAATAAATACGCTTATACAGATTCCCCCAGAATTCTGCATGAAAGGCATCTTTTCAGACAGAATGGCGTCTTTATGATTTCTTTGTCACAGCTTTGGCCTAGTGCATCAAGGCTTGGAGTGATCAAATCTCTTGCACAATGCAGGTGGGACCCCTGAAGAAGGCAGCACCATCAACAACCCGATTCATGCTGGTCACAGCCTCCCTACCAGAGCTGACATGGATGGATCTGCAAGAAGACTTCCCTGGCATTCGACCAGTGCTTGGGCCAGGACTGCACAGGTGTGTCACTGAAATTTGGCATATCATGCTTCCACCACAAAGGAAATCTGCAATGGTAAGCACTTGATTCTGATTATGGAATCATTAGTTGCTGAAATGAGTTTCAAAAACGCACCACCTTGGCAAGTAGCGACTGTAAATATCAGACTGTGTATACTCTTGCCTGGCTGTCAAGGGTCTCCAGACTGAGCCGACAGAGAAACTAATCAATGTAGATTTAAGCTAGCTCAGCAACAATGTAGATATTGATCTTCATCTATTCATCAATAAATAGATATTCATTTAGTGCAATATTTGATTTTTACCATCACAAACAATTTTTATATTTTATTATTATTACTATTCTTTATACCGTCATCACTTTAAGGATTAGACCAACAATATAATTAATTCAAATTGAGTGGTCAAATTTAGCGCACAGTAGAAAACTATTAAATCCATTGGTCAACTTCAGCGTCCATGAAATTGAGTGATTTCTCAGGGCTTCTGCGAATGCAGTCAGATCAACATACTTTCTTGACCTCGTTCCTTGTCAAAAATTATTCCCCTCCCAAATAGAAGACTTCTTGCGACGTTTCAATCTGTTTGCACCCTCAAAAAGAATGGTTCAAATTCAAATTCACCTCAGACAATGGCCCTGGTCAGATTTAAAGTTTAAAAAGCGATAAAAGACTTTGGTCCAAATCTAGGGAAAAATCATTGACAGCTCGGTCAAATTTAAATTATGGTCTAGTCTTTAAAGTGGTGACAGGACATTCATGAATTTCTAATTTCTTGCGCTATCACCTTTGACCATAAATTGAAGTCAATTCGATCTTTCAAAAGAAAATCCTGCATCGCTGAGCAAAAACTTTTATCCAACAATCAGCGACAGAATACTTTTGCTTCTGGTGGTCCTGTCTACTTTACAGATTTATCAAAGGAATACCACCACGCATCATGACCCAGGTCTTGAGTCGCTTTGTGTATATGAGTGCAACCCACTTGCGATGCGGGATAAGATACCCTATCTCAGCTACCTGGAGCAGGATTTCTGCCATTCTGTGGATATGTAGACAGGTATACTGAGGCAGAGTAGAGGCGCAATGTTGAATATTGACCAATTGTGAGTAAGAATGGAAGGACAATTTCACTTCAATGGGTGGTTTAAAAATAATTTGGACACGTTTGCAGAGTCCTGAGACACTGAGCACCTTCTCTTGATTGTATTTTCTTCCGTTGTTCCAAAGGGATTTTGAGCATGATATGTGATCTCTAATACTACAACTTTGAATGCCCGCATAGTACACTTTGATTGTTCAATAATTCCATCACTCTGCACCCAAGTAGGCCATTTTTGGCATGCTCTACTTTGCCCTGTTTTTCCGAATATTCCATTCCAGGGAGTTTTCCTGACAATATACACCAACACCACACAAACCTCAAAATATAGGGCCAGAACGACCAAAGATAAGCGTCATACTCACGAGTGTGGAATTTGATACGGACTGTAGCAAATCAAAAGAAGGTAAGCAATTGCATGCACTTGGAAGACTGGTTAAATGGCACATGGTTTTGAAGGCCGGCCCCTGGTACCGTAAACAGCTGGTAGATTGCAGCGGTGGAACAGACATCAGTGAGGAGTCTGGATTTGAGAGAAAGGCTGCTGCATTGCTGAGTGTGCTAAGGGACCAAAAAGCTTCCAGGACACTGGTTTTCTGCAACAAGCTGACAACTTGTCGTAAGGTAAATGAATATTGGGTGTGCTGATGCATGCATTCTTCCTTGAGAAAAACATTTGGTGAGACACTGCCTATACCATTGGCATTGCCTGGGCAAATTTTTCTCTTCAATCTTGACATGATGTGCGTGAAGATACCATACTGCAGACTGAATTACTCAGTCATTGAATACATATTGAGCGGAAAGTTACGAGTACCCGACTGATTTATTGAACCCGAGAATGATTAGAAAGGATCTCCTGGCCCATTTAGAATGCCTTTCCTTCACCGAGAATCTCGTCGCTAGAGCTCGCGCACTTCAAGCGCTGCAACCCACTGTCATTTCCACCGAGAATGGCCCATAATAAAAACAGTATAAATAATTGATGCCCAAGGCCTTTCCTACCGAGAATAGTGGTCATTTCCACCGAGGACATTTTTTCACTGTTCTACTGAGAATGTGGCCCACCGAGAAATAATCAATTCCATTTCTCAGCCCGATGTACCGAGTAATACAGTCTGCAGTATGGTATGATTAGACCCCTCAGATTGAAATCCCCATCATCACACAGACACTTGTGTGCACCATTTGTACTACTATAAGGTAGTCCTCTGCTTCATATTGACTAGCATGCATCTGCTTGAATCATCAATTTGCCCAACGTCCACTTCCATTCCTTCTTCTAGTCGCTGCGACTCTCCTGCATAACCCCTGAGTAAAGTCAAAACATCAGCTCTGGTTTGGACTGTTTTTGCTCAATCTTGCAAGATGTCCTACACACAAAATTCCAACATCAAAGGGGTCCAAAACGTTATTGTATAGACTCTTTCAATATGCTTTCAGGGAATGCCATTGCCGACACCAGGTATTTTATTATGTTGATCAAATTACAACAGGCAAAGCATTGTAGTCAACATCGCTAGGACAACGCAGCAAATTCTTGTGCGCAATTTGTACCAAGATAGCTCAGAATAGCTCA
The DNA here is from genome assembly GCA_004335615.1 of Chloroidium sp. JM. NCBI lineage: Eukaryota > Viridiplantae > Chlorophyta > Trebouxiophyceae > Watanabeales > Watanabeaceae > Chloroidium > Chloroidium sp. JM. Next base: position 1,598,414 of record QAXI01000436.1, read on the forward strand.
GGATTTGTCAATAGAACCAAGCAGACCTTTGAGAGTCACCATTCCAGGGGCCGCAGGCAACACAATTCAGCTACGTCTAAATCATGGAGGCTGAGACTATACTGAATGCAGGTTGAGAATTACCTCAAACGGAGCATCATTGACCACCGCTTGCTGATATTGCCATACCACGCTGCAGTGGAGGAAGGCGTTCGGAACAAAAATCTCAAGGTGCTACACTTGATTGAGCTCTTACACCACTGATCAGGCAGCTTTGAGTATCAGATTGTTGTTATTTGTGGATGGCTTGCACAGGGCAACCAAAAATGCAAGAGAGGGTTGGGCTTGCATATGTTCCTCAATTCCCTTTTTTAATTCCGGAAAATGAGCGAGTCAGATTGGAAATGCCAAACAGGTATTAATTGTCTTCATTTGCTTCTTCTCGAGGGAGATATTTTTGGCAATGGCAAAGAAGCTCTTGATAATCTTATTGGTCCCCCCATCCCAATACCTCTCCCTCCCTCGTTTTCAATGACCAGGTAGAAATTACTGCTACTTGGTGCTCGTGTCACCATGCCAGCAATAAAGAATTTGCTGTTGCTGGGTCATGCAGGCATTTCTCAGGAGTGACCCCGAACAGCAGAGCGACATGATTTTGGTAGCTACTGACAGAGCGTCGCGCGGGATTGACATGTCCATGACCGAACATGTGATCATGTTTGATTTTCCTCGGGATCCTTCGGAATATATGAGAAGGGCAGGCAGGATCGCTCGCGGAGCAGGCGGAAAAGGTGTCGTGACTTTGCTTGTGCCAGGTCGCCAGGTCAAGCTTGCGAGGCATATTATGGATCGTAATGAGGGCGGACAGCCATTGTACAGGATGCCTGCATGAATTTTTTTTGAAACACAAAGAATCGCATGACTTCCTACACTACAGGACACAAGTTTTCTGCGCTCGCCTGCAGTGGTGCATTCTGTAGTCATAACAATTCTGTAGTCAATGTATTTGCAGGCCTGCCATTTCAATTTGCTATTTGTTCCAACACCTTTGCAGAGCAGATAATTCCCTGGCAGATCACGAAAGTGATGGCAAGGCTTGCAGAGCTCAAACAGCTTTTGAAATTTGCTTTGCGAAGTAGTGACACGAAGGTGCTGGCTGGTTTTGTCTATGCTATTTAGCTTCAGCAGGGAGCAAACAATATCTACATCGGCAGGAGCATGTCCTTACAAATTTGTAATCATATCATGGCATCTATCGAGCATGTTGCAATATAGAGGATATGACATGGAAGTCCCTTCCTATCCTAGTGTCTTGTGTGTGCAGCCACAGCTGCACGGACAAGTTGATTTTGAAACAAGTTGATTTTGAAACAAGTTCATTTTGAAAAAAATCATGGCCACGCAGTCAGGGGGCCATGAGCTGTGGCTTAGTGTAAGGAATGGAATCTGGTGTTTCTCTGAGTGGGACCTTCCTCTCACGTCCAGACAATTTGGTTATGGCGTGACGGATACCTTGTGTATATAGGGGCACAGGGGACCCAACAGTGCCCTCCCTTGCTTTACAAATTGGCTGGCTTTATCCACCCTAGCATCATCATATAGGACTTTATAGCACTAGGCTACCTTTACAGATGCTTCTCAGGAATATTATTTGATTACTTGAAGCTTATGACTTGTAGCGCTAAACAGGGGTGTGCTATATCTGGGAAGTAAATTTTTCGTTTTTACTATAGAAAGAATCTCAAGCTCCTCAGCACATACGGATTGCTCTTGCTCTAATCAACCTGGGGATAGATCGCACAAAGACACGTTCTTTCAATAGGCTGGCACGGGAATACAGTCCGGAATGTCTCTTTATGTGAGATTGTCGTCCTGGCAATTGCGCAGGGAAAGCTGAGTACTTGATTGATGTAGTTGGAAATATCGGTTCCGCGAGGCCGGAGTCAGTGTCAGGAGAGGAGGAAGAGGGTTGGAAGTAGTCGGAGAGGCTCAGATGCATGCCATCTTGGGCGCTCTTGTGGCAGTCTCACAATCTCTTTACACATCTTCAATCCTGGTGCCTTAAGTTCCTGAACTGAGGAGTTCTCCGTTCACCAGAATAATAAAGGAAGGGGGAAATTCCCCAATTACCTGAATTAATTGATTTACCTGATGGAGCTGATAGAGGCTTCATGTAGCTGCAAGCCATTTCTGGCCACACATTCAAATTCACACCAAAGCATGTCTAAAACCTTGAATCCTCCTTAATCATGCAACTATTTAAAGCATGCATAACTTTTAAACTCTTGTAGCATACTTACATCAATCTCTAACTCATCGAGCATACTTGCAAACATTTATTTATAGTACTGGCATGTCTTCTGGTCCATTGTCCATTTGTCTTTGACAGTATCCCATTACATCTTGAGGAATACCTGATTTCATAGCACACATATCGTGTTGCTACAGTTGTAGCGCTTTCCCCTCCTTTAACTCTTTCCTCCAGAAAGATAAGAAATTCAGGAACAAGCCAAATGTCTTTCTCATTTTTGGTTATCTTCTGCTTCTATATTCTCTGCAACTTAGAATGGTGTCCAGCTGAATTTTCTCATCATCTTGATATGTACAATAGAACGACAGACACAATTCTCTTGTGCAATGGTCTTGAGGGCTTGATGGCCAGGAAATTAGCCGACTTTGCTAGTCTGTGCGTATACCATCCAGATTTTTGCTGTCTTTTTCAATTCCGATAATTTGATACATCCTTGGGGACCTTGCCACCTTCTGTGCCATTTTCTTTATGCAAGTCAAAATTAGAAATTTGGTCTTTTTATTTGTTCTAGCAAAACCTTTCCCAATCTTAAGAAGAGCCTGGGATTTCACCTGATTTGGTGCTGGCAGCAAATCCTCCTGTCTGTAGGCAGTGTTGCTATGTGAAGCAGTAATTGTGTCTCCAATCTTCAGGAACCAGGACGTATCACCGGCCTCAGGCTCCCTGTCGTTTTCTGTTAAAGGCAGCTCCTCATATATGCTTGTGATGGCGCAAGCGGCATGGTCTTTAGTGTATATCTTCATATGAAATGGTTTAGATCCTGTTTTTTGCAGCAGCTTAGGTAGCTTGCCAAACTTTTCTCCGTACTTTGATACCTTCTTCACCAGGATGGCACTCTCGCTCAATCTGTCTTCCTGGCTGATATTCATACTATCTTTCCCAGGTCCAATTGAGGCTTTGTTTTCCTCTGTTATGAGCCTCTGAAATTCATTATGCTGAGGCAAACTTTTGATGGGGTTGAAATCGCTTAATTTTGGTGAAAAGTTTTGAATTTCAAGTGCTTCGCATCTCGCCTCCTTGTCGGCTTTCCCCTCCTTAGGCGCTGTGTCCGCACAGCGGGAGTCATTTTGCTCATTGCGTACTGTCTTTAGGGTAAGATTGAATGGCTTACTTGAAGGGTCTGGGCATCGCTGCTTAGCGGTAGGTTTGGTGTAAGTGCTGGGCTGTCCAGTAGCAGCTCCTTGTCCTGTTGGCGGCAGGGGGCCTGCTGTTGTAGCTGGCCGCTGAAATTGTAGGTCTGTCGGAGGCATGGGCTGGTGTACAGGGCTGTTGAAGTTGAAGACAAGTTTGGGCCTTGTTTTGTTCAAAGCGATTGCGGCAGGCAATGTCTTAGCAGTGTCTAAAATTTCGTAGGAATGACCTCCTGACCAGCATTCATTTTGCTCTTGTCGATAGTCAAAGTCGTGTTTGTTAGTCAGCAAGAAGTGTTTTCCAGATTCTTCAGCTGCCAGTGGATGATAGAACTCCTCCTCCATTTCCAGTGGCTTATTTTCATGGCAGTGCCATTCTTTTACTTTGTCATAGGGTCCTTTTCAAAGGTGAAGTAATTGAAATCACACAGAGATGCAAGAACACCTTGCAATGAGGAGCCTTTCCCATTGAAGGTCTTTAGTCGCTCCTCTGGACTGGAACAGATTATCCGGCCCCTACCTATTCTGCGGGCGGTTTTAGGAGCTATTATTCTTTCTGTAAGAGCGCCACGAAACACCTGCTTTAAGCGACCAGCACGAACCGCAATAGATCTATTACCTGGCGTCTTTGCGAAGGTCATCTGTGGGTGTGTTGGGGGGGGGAGCAACAACATAGCAAGAATATGAGCAATCTGGCTGGAAAACAGGAGAGCAAGAAGAAACATCTTGAGATTGTTTTCTGCTCTTCAAAAATGGAGTAGCGAAAACTAAAATCCAAGATACTGTTTTTGCCGAGTCAGGAAGGCTCAATTTGATGCTTTCCTCATTCCCACAATCATTGTCGACAATCATCAATTTACTTCGAAATGGCTGAGTTGGTGATTTGTAGCAGCAGTAAAGCTGCTAACATTCTATTTTTGAAAAGCCCTTGATCTTCAGCCCCTCTGCATCTATATTTGGGCTGTTGAGTACATATCAAATGAAGACTAGACGATATCAATAAAGCAGAAAGTCCTCAACAGCAGATTCGACATGATAATTGGTCTTGAGTCGCTAGGCTACAAGATAGATGTATCGCAATGGACGCAATGGAGGCACCTGTCTTTTTATATAGTGATCACATGCAAAATTCCTGTATAGGACTTACACACAAAACCACCAGCGGTTATCAGAGTAATTGAAGACCTCTCACAGATGTCTTTCATGGTGGTGGGATTGAGATGTGGGTGGCCCTATAACATCCTTTCCCACATCACTTGCAACGTTTTCCAAATGTGACCACCATCCCAACTTATCTTTATTTCCGATCCATTCACTCTTTCACCATGTCCCCCTTTCCCCACATTCCCTACCTAAAAACGCAGTTTTGCAGTTGTAGATGAGGTTCTAATTTGGAAATACCCGCTGGAGGAAGCTGTCAACATCCTGACCATCAGATCTACATTGCGGTCTGGCCAGCTGGAGCAACGCTCTGTCGACAGCATCCTCCTGATCTGCCCCAGCTTTCAATTTGGCTATGTCTTTTGACAGCTCCAGAACATGCAACTCACGGCCCTACATCAAAATTTTCGCTGAAAGTTGCACAGGAATTTGAAGCAACATACAAATTGCATGTCATGACAATGTAAATAGCCCCGTCTTCCTTGTCTGAGCCGCTCCTTTTTTGAAGGCGTGATCAAGATAAACAATTCAGTCACGCCTGATGAAACCAAACAGATATTGCAGATAATGCAACACAGCTTTTTGTGCACTTCCTGTACTGCACTTGTGGCTGCCCTGTGCACATTAAAAAGATAGCAGTAATGCCTCCGTCTGCATAAGAGTGTACAATCCTACATTGAGTGCTGCAATGTCTACTTGCAGGCTGATAATCTGTTGTGATAATGCACCCATCTGCAATTTTGCATTTTCTGCGGGTTTGCTTGCAGTCAATTTGAATTCTCTGAGCTCAGTCACTTCATCTTGCAGAGCCTTTAATTTTGCCTGCACAGAGGAATGGATCTGTCAGAAATTTGTCGAACCAGGATATTCATTCATTGGCCTTGGGGTTCTAGTTATAGCAACATCCTATGAATGAAGTAAGTTCAGGAGCTCCTGGATGCTCCTGGAGTACAACAGAAAAAGGAGCAGCATGCATCAAGAAACTAAGCTCATAGAGAAAAGCATGATGTTTTTCTTTGGTGTTTCATCTTCAGCAACAGTAAGTCACAGGTGTACATTGCATCATGCTGAAGTGTCTACTTGACACTTGTTTCTTACAGCTTTTGGCAAGTTTAATTTTGCACTGGAATGTATTATGCTCTGCCTTGTGTGTCATTACCTAGAACAGAAAGAAGGTGGGCTGAAGTCTTGACTAAGATAATGTCAGCTCTTTAGATTGTGGCATTTACAAACCTCACGCGAAGACATCTCCCATTAATTCAATAAATGTCAAAAACAATTTAACAGACTTAGATAAAAAAAAGCCAAGCCTTTTTTTCCTACGGCATAGGGATCGTATTGGGACAAGTTGCAATTGTATAGGAAAAAAGCCACCTATATCTCCGAAAAACTCCGAAGGTATGAGCATCGAAAGCTTCCAAAAACGATTCACTTCGTAGCTCTTACCTTCGCAATCTGAAATAGAGCAATTTAGAACGCGCGAAGAACAAACTTGTGGATGTCGTTCCATGCCCATTCGTAAAAGAGACGATTTTGCCTCCTCGCATAGAGAAATGACGAGAAAGAATTTCTGTCATAGAAAGAACTGAAGAAAGGAAAAACGTCATCACCTTACGCTTTTCATGAAATCTTCTCTGGGCTTCCCCATTTCTCGCTTTGATTAAAGCAGTCTTTCGAGTATTATTTTGACCTTCATGAGCCATTTGGCAAAATTCTGGCAACTAATCTCATATGATCCCTTGAAATAAGCCTGTTGTGTGTATGGTCGTACTGTCGGATTGGACTTCTGTCGGCCTATGCCGAACTATTTTTTTCTACGTTGTGGTGGGACTGATCAAGACTGATCATCCGTGAAAGAGTGCGTCCGGTCAAGAAGTACGAAAGATATACATCTCATAGGATGACCTATCGAAGCTAAATTGTGTTACAGGGTTACACCAATATATGTGATTTGTGCAATCTTGTTCTGGGAGAGATCTTGCTGTTCCCCTTGCTGTTCACGTTCCCGAGACGAGATCTGGCAGACCAGAATGCCAAGGAAGTGTTCATGCACAAGACTTGCTGCATAGGGCATGTCCAATCAAAGGCAAAGAATTCTGGAGAGTCTGAGCAGGCTGGCGTAACTTACCACTGAACAATGTTGGCACACTTTCAGTGGATATGGACGCTCTGTCTTGCGGTCAGCATGGCCATGCGGCAACCAGCTGTAGGATAATCGCTGCAGGGGCTGGTCACATCCGGCGTAGTCGGTGGAGTTGAAGGCAGAGGAGCAGCGGCGGGAGGTATTGTTCTCGTCCACCAGTACCACGCGTGCGTGTGGCCTGAGCTTTCTGATGAGCTCCCTGTTTGGCCCCTTGCAACTGCACGACAATGAGCTTGTTTGGATCCTTCTTGCATGGTCCTGTTTTGTCTTCTGATGGAGAATTTGTGTCTATAGCACAGAAGCGCTGAAACCACCCAAGCTGCACATGGTTGGCTTCAAGCTTCCAAGCACCTGTGAGGCTTGGCAGCAGGTTTTTCTTGATTGGGATTCCGCTTTTCCATCAGATTCTTTGCCGATTTCCAACAGGGCAATGCCTGTGGTTGGTGGAAGGTCTAATACAGGGACCCCTGGTAGGACTGAAACGTAGTTCGAAGGCGGTGGTAGTGCTTCCTTGGCTGTGGCTCAGGTCACCAAGCAGTACTTTGGCCCGCCTGGGTCTCATCAAGCAAGAACAAGAGCGCCATGGGGAAGAAATGATTGGCTTTGAAGGGGGACCTACCCTCTCTTGATGGGGCTGTTCTGGCCCACAGAGGCGCCGCCGTAGCCCACCAGGACTTCCTCGGCCGGATGGCCCAGTGTGATCAGCTTGATCAGCCGCTGGATTGCCGCTTGGCGTCTGTTGTACACCTGCAAAGCAGGTGTCTCGAATTTATTCTGTGGACTTGGATGCGTACTTTTGTGGCCACTTGGGCCACTCACTCTGATTTGTTAAAGCCAGGAGGAAAATCGGAATCATATCATGTTTCCCTTCTTCCTAGATGTGGAAAAGGCCAAGACAACTCATTCCTCTAGGTCAGAAGGGGTTCCAGGAGGGAGAGATGCCCACCTGGAAGCGCATCTTCCGGTGCGTAATGGTGCCGTAGTGCTCCAGTGTTTCCAGCAACCTGGAGGTGAGGGCTGATGTACAGGCCAGCAGCTTGCATGGTGGCCACCTTGTAGTCCGGCAGGCCACAGATGTGCTCCTCCAGGTCGTCGTCGGCACTCTTCAGGGCCTTCAGGTTGGCAGCCGCTGCTTTGAAGTACCACGCCTCCTGGTAGAACTGCTTCCCAGACACACTGCATCCACCGACACCTCTTCTTGAAGCTGCAAGTGGATTCCAAGCACATGCTTTGTATGGGGTGATTCTGGCCCATTGAGGGGAAGTACGACTTATTGAAAGAGTGCAGGGTAAAAGCATGGCAAGTTTGATTATTTTCTGTTGACCACCGGCTTAATTTTGAGAAACACTTGCAACCTTGTCATTGCAAACAAACACACACCCTTTGTTTGCAAAAGTAGAAAGTTCACTGTCGTTCTCCGAACACCAGGGAATTAGCAGGCATGAAGGGAAGAGTGGCCAGGAAGGGAGCGGATCGACAAGAGTTTGGTGGCTTCCAAACCAGTGTCTGGCAACAAATTTAAATATTTTTATATATTCTCTACAATACACATTGGAAGATATTTTCTCAAGTATTGTTTATTTATTGTTTATATTTATTTTTTAGTTTAAATATTGAAAGATAATCAATACACAAGACATTCTCTGTGCCTTGCCAGCCGGTTGGTGTAGCTGCATCAAGCCAAAGGATTATACCTGAATGTGTGTGGATCTTGCCGGGTGTCCCCCCTGCATGCAGCCGATATGAAATCGGTCACACCCGGGTCGATGCCTACCACACGCATGTTCTCCAGCGGGACCTCGTCGAACCACCAGTCCTGGACTGCATGCGCATCCACCTCCCCTCCAGGCGCCTACAGCGACATGTCAAAGTTGTGTCAATCGAGACACCGTGATTGCAAAAACCAGGAAGGCTAAGGCCGTGGACGAAGCTGTGACCAATTCCATGCATTCAGGGGTTGTCAAATCTGCCTCTGTCTGCAGCTGTGGATATTCATGAATTCCTTGTTCATTGGGAGAAAGCAAGGTCTATGCTCACTGGCCAGCCTTTTACAGTGAGCTTTGTCATTGTGTTGATTTAAATCTTGCTGTCCTCGTATCAAACTTCCCCTCCCAGACTTAGACTAGGTCCAGGAACTGAAGCAAAGAAGCTTCCAGTGCAGACAGATGCTGAAATAAAGCTCACCTTCAGGCGCTGCATTTTGATGGAGACTGCGACTCCATCGGTGGCAATGTATCTGCCAAAGCTGTGTCCTTCCTCCGTGCCAACTCGAGTTTCCACCCTCTCGATGTCGAAGTAGTGGCGCCACCGGGCCAGCTTCTTTTCACGACTCTCCTGAAACAAAAATGTCACAGGTTTGTCGAGTTTCGCCGTCAATTCGTAAACACAACAAAAATTTATGCTTCGGACCCTTGCAAAAATATTCTTGGCCGTTGAGTGTTTGAGTCAGGTTTTTTAGACTGGCTCACTGAAGAGCTTCGCATGTATCTTGGGCCGGGGAAGACCCTGAAGGAAGCTGCCAAATAGATCGACATACCATGCTGGGGTACGCATCATGTCAGTCTCTGGTTTTCCTGAAATTAAAATGATCATCTTGAAATGATTTTAAATATTTGATTGAATTAAATTAAACAATCAAGTAAAGACTTCTTTTGATTATTCTTTACAGGAAATCATCTTTTCTGTCATTCACTTCTGAATATCAATTTCAGTCGAGATTTGGAAATCAGGTTTACTTGTAATTCAACAAAAATCAACAGACCATTTGCCAGATGTTGGTGTGCGGCAAGGGCCTGCATCTGAGTATCTCCCAGGTCTGCTGATCAGAGGAATTAAGGGAGACCTACCAGCAAAGCAGGTCCCTGCGCCGGGATGGCCTCGTTCTGGCCCAGCTGCTGGTTGGCGATGCCCCACCTGATCAGCTCCTATACAAGTGGCCTAATTCAATGGTCACAGACGAGTTTCAGATGACAGAGCAATCTTTGCAGTCTAATATTACCAGAAACATATCCCAGTGTCAAGGCCAGTCCCCGTGCACCGTCCCAACCAGCATTTCCAATTCAAGACAATCTGCAGGCTGGTCAAGGTGCTGGCTGCAGCCATTTCCCAGCAACGCGCTGGTTTATGGCCATCAAGCAAGAACGCTACACATAATGGACAAATGTGAGAGCTTGAAGAAGACTGTCACAGAAAGCGCACCTCCAAGCCACACGTGTCGAAGTGGGCGTAGTGGCGCGTGAGACTGGCGTTGGGAGTGAGGCTCCAGAGCAGGTTCTTGAGCTTGGGCCCAGTGAGAGGAATGTCGGCTGCACGCTGCGCCTGCTGCTGCGGCAGCCAGTGGTCATATATTCCTCTCACAACGATCAGCAGCTCGTGCGTCCACGGCAGGTACTCGTACCACCGCGCCTGCGTGTCCAGAAACCAGTCAGGGGAAGTACAAAACTGTGACCCAGTATTTTGCAGGAGTCTGAGCATATCTTGTCCAGGTATCTGGTCATCTAGATCTTTGAGCAAAGGACCAAAAAGCTCCAAGATTCCTTTGATTGTTGGCTCTGGAACACTCGTGTGGCTTCTCCTGGAGACATCAAAGGTTGGTGAAATTCTCCCACTAAAGGGGTCCGTGGCAAGATCGAAGGGTGTGCCACAATGTTCTCAAGTCGGCAATGCTTTTGCAGGAGGATGAGTGGCACAAGTTTTAGTGTCTGGAAGCATAAAAAATTCAATTAATTTCCATGTAAGATCAAGATGCACCTTGACCTTCCTCTCTGTGACAGGCAGCAGGTCTTGGTGGTTGGCTCGAGCGCTGTTGAGGAGGTGCTGCAGCTGCTCCTCCAGGTTGTCGGCGAC
>QAXI01000436.1:1622171-1635629 GCA_004335615.1 Chloroidium sp. JM
AGTGCTGACAACTCCTTCCCTCACATTCAGATGTCCTTCGCCCCCAGGCCTGCTCTGGTGAACCACTTGATTCCCCCTCTGCCACAGCACTTGGCTGCTGCTTGTCTGACGGCGTTCAGCTACCTCAGGCTCACGCCATCCCCCCCCTGAGGCCACTGTGGCCGTGCCTCTACTTCCCATACCCTTTCCCAACCTCCTCTCTGTGCCCCTCCATGTGCGCTCCTCATTCTGCGCCTTAAAAGGGGCAGCGCTCCTGCCAGCTCCTGGTGGTCCGTCATGTGAGGCGTCATTTGCTTTCCCTGATTGAAGTCCGAGGCCGGCTGTACTCGTACGCGGTAGCTCTCCAAACCCCTGAGGAGCTTGTCTTCTTCCCTCCTGGATTTGGCCAGAGTGCTTCTTTGGTATATTCTGGACTAAGGAGCTCTTGCTGGGTGGCATGCTTTGGTCTCTCTGCGTGTCTGCCTGCTGTTCTTGATACTGTTGTGACTGGACGGATTGCTCCTGCGATCATTGTGATCCTTCAGTGCCATGTGTGGTATTGCCCGACAGCACAGTGCTGATCCTATAGCAAGTTATCATCCATTTGCTGCGAAAATTCACCATTGTGCAATTCTTTTGGGATGCCAATGTTGATTCTATATTGAGACTCACCTGAGGCTTCCAGGGCTCCCCCCTCCTTGGCTTTCTGCGTCTTTTTGCAGCAGCAGGGGGACGAGAAGTCTCAGACTTGGAGCTTGAAGCCTTGTTGCAGCTCCTGCGCACAGTTCTGGCTTTTGGAGTAGCCGTAGTAAGTTGGCTGGCCGGTGGCAAGCTATGCAACCACATGAGACTGGACCACTCCTTTACAGGATGAAATGGTGCTCAGTCACAGATCAACAAAGCGATACAGAAATGAAACGATAGTACTTCTCCTTTGTCTGGGCCTTCATCTATTGCGGGATCTACTGTTGCAAGACCTAGGCCTGTTGAGGGTTTCATCTAAGAAGCAATTTAATTTCTTGCTTTGTGTAGTTGTACACTATCCAGTGAGACCGTGCATTCCATAAATAAAATGCACCTTCCCTCACGGGCAGCTTTTGGCAACACTTGTTGCTCGCATCATGTGTCGCACAGGCGTCAGCCTTGCTCCTTGTTCCATAGTCAGACACAACACTACAATTCACATTTGATAAGCTGCAAAAGCGTAGAGCGGCCGGTTCTTGCCGCAACAGAGACAGATAGGACCTCTGAGGCGGTCGCAATAACAGAGGCTGCTCCTTCTGAAGCGGATATCACTGTAGAGATCAGCACAGGACCGCCTCAGAGTGAGATATGGGAATTGGATTTCTCATCCAGGCCAATTTTGGATTCCAGAGGCAAGAAAAAGTGGGAGCTCCTAATCTGTTCCCCAGAAGGGACCTGGCAATTCTCGAGATACTTCCCAAACAACAAGATCAACAGCACTCAGGTTTGTTCTGTCCCCCATATGTGCCCAGATGCAAGGAGTCCAGTAATCTGCTTTGCAGTCCACCACTCTGGGCCCATTATGTGATCATATTGTCTGCCTTGTCAAGGGTACACCGTAGGTCCAGCAGCAGCAGGTTTGGAAATGTGCATCTGAGAAAGCTGTACGTTTGCAGCTCCGGATGGCCCTGTCAGAAGTGCTGGACCAGGAAGGGGCTTCGCCTCCAAAGAGTGTGCGGTTCTTCCGGGGGCAGATGCAGACCATCATCAGCAGAGCACTGACTGACCTCGACATAAAGCCAGTCCCCAGCAGACGATGCTTTACGCTCATACGTACCTCCTTCCCGTCTGCTATAGTAAAATTGAATGTATTCTGTTGCATCAAGCTGACACTCGTACTTATCATGCATACATCATTATGCAAATCATTGACATAAATTGTCCTGACTTGAGGAGAAATCTTAGGTTTGTGTGTGTAGTCGCATCCATGAGAATGAACACCATTTTGGCATGACCAATGGTTCTTGAGACAAGATCACAAACGCCCTTCAAGCCAATCCAGACACTGCCCTGCCTTGCCCAGGCTGGCTGGAGGACAGGCTGGAAACCGTGTACAAAATGGACCCTACGTACAGCGACAAGGCCAGCTCACTTTTTGTGTTGGATCTTGGACCTCCGGAAAAGCTGCCAGATGCTTTGAGAGGAGAGAGGTGGTCATTTGTGCAGCTGCCGCTCTCGGCCCTCAAGCAAGAGCTGGACCTCGTTCAGAAGGTTGGGATTTCGTCTACTTCAACACTGCATGTAGTTGGGTATAACCGAGTGTTTGCCTTCTAAGAATTGCCTGCTAGGGCTGCTTGTGCAATGTCTCATAGCAGGAGAAGTAGAGAGATGGGTTCTTGAGGTTGAGGCATTGACGCAGCTTCAGAGAACAGGTTCATTGATAAGCTGGAGAAATTAACGCCTTCTTTACCCAATATGTAGCATTTCTGCACAGTAGACAGCTTGCATATGAATCTGAAGGTGGCACCATAAAAGTCTGAATGCATATTAGAAGACGTGAAGGGGACAATAGATTTTCTTTTCCAAGAAAAGCTTGTGTCCTGTTGAAGCTTCAAAATAGACCAACTACTATGTAGCAAAAGATTTGGGACATTTCCAGATGAGCGTTCTCTTTCTGTCCCAAGTTTAAGAGCCAGGCTTGAGTACCTCATTCACTTGAGCCTGACGATTTGACCAAACGATCACATGGATAGCCTACTTTGTATGTATGCTGTCAACCCGATCTTGCGCTTCGACTGCAGGGAGAGATTTTTGGGGAAGCTTTACCCTTAGAGCAGGCAGGGTGCAAAGACCTCCCCCCGGACACGCTGATTCCAGGTGCAGCTGCCTCATCCAGGCGACAGAAAAAAAAAAGTTCAGTCACAGTGCATGTTGGGTACAAATCCTGAATCTCGGAGCAATGTTCTGGACTTGGACTGGCCTCGTGGAAATTGTATTGTCGTATGCACTGAGAATTTTTTTGGGGCATTGGTCGACAACATTATGTCCCAATGCCTATCTCTTTGGACGCCATCCTTCGCATATAAACTAATAAATCCTTGTGCTTGCAGGTGTTGCAGTCTACAGTGTGCGTTCGCAGCCGCTGGCTGCATGGACAAAGGGGTACGACTTGAATAACCTAGTGGCTGACCCTGAGAGATCGTGCCTTGTCCTTGAGACTGGAGTCAACCAGAGGTGGCGGTATGCATCATTTCGCAGGTCTGCCGAAAATCTGGAAGAGGCAGATGCCTGGCAGCAGGCCAAAAAGGCATGCAGGTGGGATTTCTGCCTGCATTTTGCTGCCCATCCCTCTGTCTCTTTTCAGGATTGCACTTTGGCTAGTGCCATTGTAAGTGTGTTCAGACGGATCCGTGCGGTAACATTGCAACAAATTTGTTGCTCGTATGGTTCGTGTGGTGGGAATGTGACACTGAGCTGCAGCACTTTTCAGTATCAATTTACCAATCTAGCATGCAATCCTTCCACCACCATTGCGAAACCGTCAAACGTAAGCCTTGACGATCTTAATGCTTCAATCTTTTAGCTTTAAGTCGGCAGATTGGAACTGGTGAACAGTGTGACCAAATCAATAGGTCATCGTTGTCAGATTTGAACCTTCCTGTATTGATGTAATCGAAAAAAAAAGAAAGTCGAGTGTAGAAATGGAATTCAGGATAGTATCTGGACTAAATTTCCTCTTTAATGACAATCTTGTCTAGATCTCACCACACTTTAAATCATGATCTCGTCCTTCATGCAGGGGGCTGCACTTCCTTGCGGTCCAAAAGAATGAGGAGGCGGATCAGTGCAATGGCTTGTGGCTGATGATGGAGCGTGACTTGCCTGCTATCTGATGAGGAGAGGATGGTGTAACAGTGGAAGTTCCTTAATGTGTGTGGAGGTTGGCCATTTGACAACTAGGTAAATTAATTATATTGTTCGCGTAGCAATAAGATGTGAAGAGCTCCTGGATCCTAGGCTTGGGTGTCAATCTCCGGATTTCTACAAGAAAAAATCATGATGCAATCTCTGCAAAGATCATGAATTTTTGAAGAAGTGTATAATCGGTCATATTTGGCAAGCTTGTAACAGATCTTCACACCATTCGCTTGTCGCTGAATGCCATCCTTCGTCCTCATTGAAGGACTCCCTATGAGACCCGATCAATCCCTCCTGAAATGCTGGAATTTCAGGAGGCTCTGAGGCCCTGAGGGGTTGGTGGGGTCTCGAATGGGTACACCAGCTTTAGAACTAAAAGAACTAATGGCATTATAGTGGGCGTCCATGAAATCATATATGGATGAGATCATTATAGACAGTTGATAATGTTTTCGCAGCCGAATCACTTGGCGCACTGAAATGCAGACCGGATGTAAAACGTGACTAGAAGGTGGACAGACGGTCTTCGCCATTGAGTCAACCATTCGTGGATGGGTTGTATTGTTTCGAAGAAAGGCGAGCAAAGTGTGCAGGTAAATCAATTATTCGCAGCATTCGGCACCAAGACAAGGGGGATCATACTGTCAACAATATACTCCTGCTGAGAAGTGGATGCCGGCCATATGGGGCATCATGGATTCAATAGTAAAACACCAATTGGGGACTAAGTGATTTCATATATTTCATATTTCTCGAAGCCTTTTGTGGGCTTTCTGAGTAGGTATGAATGATGTATGATGGTGAAATCCTGGAGTAGGGACTTTGTTTGCCATTCAATGCGTCAACTTGGTGATGGAAACTCTGCAGGTATGCTTGACACTTCAGTAATGATACAGGTGGACAGCACCAGATTGCACACGGCACCTCCTCAAGCACAGGTTCAAGGTGTGCAGGCCTGAAAAGGATTAACAAAAAACTTGTTTACACTCGCTTTTACTCAGCGTTGCTCTCTCCAGGCTGAACTGATAGTCAAAGGAATCTGTGCAGATGATGAGGAGCAGAACTGTGCTGGCTGTCAAAATACCCAGGAATTGAGTGCAAATGATTTGATTCCTGCCGAAGAGTTTACTCCCTTAGAGTTTCTCGGAGCGCCCCATCCAATAAACGAGGAAGAGAGGCAGCAGGCACTTTGTGGCTTGGAGGTATTGGATACGCCCACAAAAGCTGATGAACGCTTTGATGACATCACAAAGCTGGTAAGCTTTTTCTTACTTTTGGATGTTTGCACTGATTTTTCAGGCATTTAAGTTCAAGAATGGCTCATGATTAAGGCATGCCATATCGGGACACTGTTGGGCTACTTTACGGATTCTGGCAATCTTCTGATATGTGAGGTCCTTCGATATGTGCGCAATACGGGGGTAGGGACCATTATCCACCCTGGTAACATCACTGGCAACAGGTGAAAAGTTGATTGTCGATGGTTGAAATTTGCATGTATCATTAGCACTTCTCTCGATGGTCATACTTGGTGTTCATTCAAATTCATGGCTGTTGGAGGATCTCAGGGACGGTGCTCAACCGGACCTTCGTTCCAAGCTATGCTTAAAAGGCTTTTGTTTTACGGAATGTTTGGGTTAGACTGTCGTGCTATCTGTGACACTTTCCTCTTGTATGGGTGACTCGGGAAGGAGTTACAACATTGCACTTTTTACTTGTGAATCGTTCTGAGAATTGCTACACTCTTATGAAGACATCTGGAGCAAGTGATTAGCAAAATTACCCTGTAGGGAGCTCCTCAATATTATTTTTAAGAATTCTTTAATCTTTGTCAAGCTTTGGAAGACAAAAGGATAGATTCAAATATGCACAGGACCAGTGCTGCCCTGCATCAGCCAGAAATGCTTTCTATTACGGACCACTGAGACGTGTTGCTGGCAGCCAGGAATGCTTTTATCATGGATCACTGAAAAGCGTCGCCATTTTTGGCAATCTTAAACTCTATCTGGCATTGTTCCAAGTATTTGATATAGAAGATGATGCCCTTGTACACACTTGACTTGGTCTCCAAATGATATAGGATCACGGACAGAATCCAGTGATGTTCATTGGCATGTCCGATTCCTATGTTAGAGCGCATAGTCGATCTTCAACACTTCTTTTGCCTTATATACAGGCAGGCTGAATTTTGGCACATTCAGTTTCAAGCTTGAAAATAATCAAGGATTCTGTTCTCTCTCCTTCAGCTTATATCACAGATTCGTAATTCCTCCAGCAATGAAAGTATTCATGGTTTGATTGCAGCTCTGTCAGATCTTCCATGTGCCTGTGGCGATTGTGTCGTTGGTGGACAACGATCGGCAATGGTTTAAAAGCGTACAAGGGCTGCCAGTCAATTCCACAGAGCGCCGGGCATCTTTCTGTGCATGGACATTACTCCCAGAGCATCCAGAGATGCTGGTGGTGCCTGACGCGATGGAGGATGTGAGGCAAGCTCCTTGGTTGTCAGACTAAACTGCTCCCCTAAAATGCAATCCAGAAGAAATACCTCTGAGAAGGTGGAGGAGAAAACATCTGGATATTAACAGGAAAAGATGAGAATCCTTGGGCAAATCTTCAGAAAAGCGATAATAAATTAAAGGAGAAAAGGAGAATTGCAAGACGAGCATCACTGAAAGGTATCGAAAGTGTTGTTCTCCTGGACAGGTTTGCAGAAAACCCACTGGTGCAAAATGAGCCATTTATCCGCTTCTACGCTGGGGCTCCCCTGGTGATGTCCAACGGCATCCGCTTGGGCAGCCTCTGTATCATCGACAGGAAGCCGAGGGAGCTGGAGGCAAATTCTTGCAATGTGTTGATCAATTTTGCGGAGATTGTGGTGCGAGAGCTTGAAAAAGATCGGGCCAAGGTAGGATCAGCGCCAAGAACACTCAGAGATTCGAACATGAAATCCATAAATTGCTTCTACTAAAGTTGGATATGCAAATATCACAGTGGACGGTAGTGATTCAAGGATGGTAAAAAGTAGAAAAGGATCAAATCGAGAGGAATATTGCAGAAGTGTGGATGCTGGACATTGTTGTGCCTAAGCAGGACAGAGCTTGGGCTTGCCAAATATGCAGCTCCACTGCAGGCACATGAAACGCCTAGACTCAGCATGCAGTCTACTGGCATGCTGAAGAAATATCAAGCACACAAAGATGGCGTCATGGTTTGCAGCTCGGCATCATCAAGTTTGAACATCCTATTTTTCAATGACGCTTGGACAAGACTGACAGGTCAGCTACAGATATGAGACGTGTCTGCAGTTGAACTATCGTAGCCTTTGCCTCGAGATAGTCAAAGCTTTTCTCACACAAGGGTTTCAGTAGGTATGGATCGCGAGGAGGCCTTGGGTCGCTCGTTGTGGGATCTCTTTGACATTCCTGGGGATCAGGTACGCCAGCGAGGAAAATCCTCAATGTCATCTGCCAGCCCATTCTGTTTTGCCTTGGTGTTATTGAGGCATTCGAACAGATTTTTCACTGTTTTGCTGAAAGAGCTCACTTTCTATACATTTGTATCTTGAGAAGATAAGAGCGCGATTTCAGTGTGCACATTACTGATTCGACGAACAATATTAGAAAACGAAAGGTCAAATCAAACAGACATCAAGAAGCTTCAAATTCGTCGGTCAACTTTAGCATCCCATCAGTCGAGGATTTTTAGGATTGTTGCAATAGCGCCTTTTTTGGACACCCTGAGCACCATCAATTGCCATGCTCAAAAAGCGATTAAAAAATACGGTCCTAAATTTTGGAAAGTCCTTGACAGCTCGCTCAAATAGATAGGCTGCAACTACTTGGGTGCTCCTGGAATTTATACATGAATTGTCCGATCAAAGCTTATTGAAGCTGACATGCAAGCTGACATGCAGTGCCATGCACACAGGGCGTCTGCTTAAGGACATATGTGCAGTAGCTTGATATCATAGAACCTAATTGATGATCGTTTCAAGATGTGACATCAGGGAAAGATGGAAGAAAGTTGATTTCTTCAAGCTAGTGTAGTCAAGCAATTGGTGAGGCTTTGCCAAAATTGGCTATCAAGCCAGGTAGTCAAAGAATATTGCAGCAGCAAAATTTCGGTCTGCAAACACGTCAAAATTGGCCAAGGACCTGAATTTACACCTGATAGTGAAAATCAAAGAGCCCATACTTTTGAGGTATGCTTCAAGATTCGTATTCAAGAATATAATTCAATTCTTGACGGTATCTGCTACTGATCAATGGCTCTGATACAGGCTGCTTTATAACAGGGCTATTTGCCTCTTTCCGCTTCAGGAGGAATCAGAATTGTTTTCCTAGCGACCCTGCTGAAATTTGTGGTAGATCTTTTTCACAACAGCAATTGCAAGCACCGCTTTGCAGGAGGCTGAGGTGTTGGAGAAAGTAAAATCTTCACTGAAAGATCGGAAGCCATTCACCATCAAGCTCAAGCTGGCAGTGGGAGAAGATTCCATGCTCTTTAATGCTTCTTTCAGGTGTATCACCTTTCAAGAAAGCATACTGCCTCTGAAGGAAATATGTTGCCTTTCCAGGAAAATAAACATTTGACCCGCCCCAGCATCTTGAGTCCAATTTGCAACCCCTCTTCTTGGCAGCAAGACAGGATAGGCAGCAAGCCCAGAGGATCACCCCAAGTCCTTCCTTCAATCGCAAAAAGTGCTGACAGCCTGGTTGTCTTCAATGAATACCAAAATTGAGCGCCACCGGATTCTGCAGGCCCGGCATCAGTGATAGTTTGGACGAACACACTCCCGCTGTGGCTATTCCAGGTGAGAAGTGAAATTTGATGGCAAAATTTTATTGCACAAAGGAACATGCAAAACTTTCATGGTCAATCTTCAGACTGACTCTGGAAGCATCCATTCAGGGCTAATGTCCACATCAGAGGATGATGGCATCACAGAGGATTTATATTTTTGCTCCATCCAGATCATTTCACCAACGTCCAGTTCAAGCTCTTCCAGCACTCAAGCCTTGTTCAGGTAGTCTCCTTTATTCCAATGAGAAACAAGGTGCATGTAAGCATTCACTTTCAATTTTCTTTCGCCTTAATCACTTTCTTGAATTTTGTTGCCACAGCTTAAATGTCTTGAGGGAGTGTAGTGGTGTACACAGTGCCTGGGAGTAAGATAATCATTTTATGATGTATATTACTATAAAGAGAATGGCCATAAAGTAGTGGTTGTACATCCGCAGGAAGAGATAGGTGTAGAATGATCTTGCTCCGAGCAAATGCTTGTCATTGTAAGCACTTGAATGTATAATTTGAAGTGAAGATGAACTCATTTCAAAATCGAAATTATGGCTGCGGTCAAGAAGGATAAATATACCTACACACAGCATCATTTCCGTCGGATGTTTGCCATTCAGCAGGAACTCTACCTGTCGTCAAACATCTTTCATGTCCTTTATCTGCTACAAAGCCACATACAAATCAGTCATGGACCTGATACTTCAGTGCAAATTCCATTCTGAAACCATGAGTCTTCAAGCTCTGTTCCTTTACAATTCACAAAATGCTCATCAAACACCACATTCTGCAATTCCAGATGGTAGCCACTTCACCATTGTGTGCACCATGAATGTAAGTTGAAGTGCCAGATTTTTGATTCCCTTTGCACTGCATTTCTGAAGGTTATTTGCATTGGAAGTCTAATCCTTTTGTCGAAAGAGTCTCCAACACAGCAGCTCTCAGGCAAAAGCCCTTTATGCTGGACATCTTGCATAATGTATATTCTGAGGAATCACATTTTATTTCAGGCCATGGCTGACCATCATTAAGAGCAGTTAATCAAATGCTTCTAGCGAAGAGCATCGGATTGCTTTGAACCATGCTGTTGTACCTGCAGGGAGGCAGTCAGCACGAAGCCGGCATTTGATAACTTGGAGCTGGGATGCCTCCTTGGCCAAGGATCATACGGCAAAGTGTACAGAGGAGTTTGGGAAGGACAGGAAATAGCTGTCAAGGTGATCAAATCTTCAATTGGAAATTGTTGGATTTGATGTGAGAATCTCGATAAAAATCAGCATGATGGGAATTTTGATACCAATCAGCATAACTGATTTCCTTAGCATTCCAAACTTTTGCACTGTCAGGGAGCAAAGTGCTATTTAGATGTGGTGTCTGACGTGCACAGTTCTCATGCGGGGCTTTCAAGACTCTCAGGACTTTCAAGACTCTCAGGACCCTTGGCTTGCATCTCACAATCATGGAGAATGTTTGACAATGAGAGCGCCTGGAATAGCAATACCATACTGACGGGCACAGCTGTCGGCGTGGTTGGGTTTATAACAGATGAAATGAATGCCCCCGTGGAGGGGAAAGTCTGGTAGAGGAGGAAGCTGGATTCAAAGCTAGGCCCGGGAATTTGACTTCCTGTCTTGAAGGGGGCACAAACCAAACAGCCAGTTCAGCAAGGGACAATTTCTCAATATTCAATTCTGAAGAAACAGTTTCACATTGCAGATCATACAGCCACCCATGTGCCAAACAAACTCAGCAGGAGGAATAACATCAGACTCTGCGGGCAAATCCGATGTCGACCGCGGTGCTCTGGAGTGTGCCCTCATGGCGAGGCTCAAGCATCCAAACGTTATCTCTGCTTTCAAATCTGCACAAATACCCCTGCCCTATGAGGTGAGCTTCCCTGCCCAAAATCATGGTAGAAGACCCAGTCTGCTTTGAAGCCAAATTGACAAGACATATAGCACTGGCAGAATCACAAGACTGTGTTTTGCATTACCATCATCTCCAACTTTTCAAAACATTCACAGTGGTAGGGTGCAAAATTTCCAGCGGGGGCAAATTCTTAAGAATTGATAAGGCATACTTTTTCCTTATGATATCTCTTGGTGGGATTGTCATGCTGGCAAATCGGCAATGTAATTACTTTGGCGGTATTGGGTTTTTAGGGTTTACGCAATGACCGGAACAAGCTTTTGCAATGCTGTAATAAAATCATTGGAGAAGCAAGATGCACGCAATTAGTGCTTCAGCTACCAAATTCCGCAGGGGCGTCCAGAGGGCTTATTGACTGAGGAATTTACAGTGCAATATGTGACTCTAAAAATCCGTCCAGAGCAACAAGCACACTGGAACGGTTAACGCAATGTACCAAGCAAGGTTTCCAATTTTTTTGTAAGAATGGTTTAAAAATCAATTGCAAAATTTACGCAGGTGAATCTCTACCTCATTTGACACTCGAAGTACTGTGGTAAATCTTTGGTTCCAAAAAGTGATTCATTTTGTCCATCCATCTGGCGCTGCCTGGGTTCGATCCAGCAGTGGTACACTTGCATGACTCTGCCTTGTCGAGGATATATTTGTTCACGTGAATCGTTTGAAAGACTCAATATAGAAATACAGAGACTTGACCATTCAAGAGAAATCTTTAATCGTGAAAGAAATGCTTGGAGACATTTTCGCAGTGCTTAAGAGCTCAAAGAGATGGGAGTGGCCTGGCATCAGTTGCACTGCTCAAGGTGCTGCATTACATTACATATTCACGGCAGTGTACCAGCTACTTGAGCATGGAATCGAGTCCCCTTATTGTTTTACACTACAGCAATCAAAGGGCGTCACTTAAGCTTTTCGAAGTGCTGCCATGAACAATTGGGAGCCCTGGGTCGAGGTTTCAATGACAGGCATCAAACGCTGGGCGTTGGCCATCGACATCTTGAACTTTGGAAGGCTGGCTGCAGAGCACCATTAACAGGGAATGTCAATATTTTTCTCCGTGCTTGTACACAGAACAGAAGTCAATCCCAGAAAATCTGGGTTTTAAACCTTGGCGTCCAGAACTGGATATTCTTGGCACGGCAATGACAGCGTACACACTGGTACGTGCTTCTTGCCCGCAGGCGTGGCTTGTGGTGCATCACGATATTAGAGTCAAATTGCGCTTTGGATTCTTTCTTGCACAATGATGACAGCTCATCAAAAGTTAGAGAAGGGGTCAAACAAGATGATCACGGCTTGCAAGGCAAATCTCGTGAGAGTCTTGTACCAAAGTTTCCATGAAGTTCTGTGCTCAGCATTTTAGAGCCTGATTTCCTGAAGTGAGAATATCATGTATGGAAGGTTGCGCCATCCATGAGAAGAAGTACACTAGCCTGCACTGTAGATAGGGACAATGCAGACTTCATGTGAGTCTACTCTTGTTGTTTACATCAAATACTACAATGGCCATGCGAGTTCATGGGAACTCCCCCAAACCTTGAACGCAATATGTCAATGATTGTTTGGTGTGGTGCAGAATTTGCAGTGCACTCTCCAAGCATAAATGTAAAAAAATGGTGTTCCCTCGTGGTGGGGCATTGGCAAATTGTGGTGGTCAATTGCTACTTAAAGCCTAAAGTGGTTTCCGTAAGCAAACATGATTGACGATAAATCTCCCCTCCAAAGGCACAATAATTGCAATTGTATGGGTCTAGGACCATTCTGATCGTTGAAACGTGAATTGCCATGTCGAACCAAGTTTGAATTTGAAAATCGTAAATTAGGCAGACTTACATCTGTCCAAGAAAGAGGAAAAGTTTTGTGCGTGCAAGCAGGTTGTGAAGCTTGGCGAGAGGGTCCCTGCCATGGAGAGCTGGCTCTTGCTGGAGCTCTGCAATGCTGGCACACTTTCATACGCAGTTGAGCGCGGCAAATTTGACAAGGGCTTTCTGCAGAAAGGCCGACGTAGCAGACAGCCATTTCTACCATTTATCAGGTGGGCATTTTCATCTATTGTACATAGGTCAAGCAGATGGTCATGAACGGTGGAAACACATCGTTGTGGTCACAGATATCATACTTGGCCATTTGCATTGGCACTTGTCTGATGAAGATTGAAGACTCCACCACTAGGATCTCTGCATCTCGTCTTGAGCTGAGTCCTTTCATATGATGATGCATTGCAATGCCTGCAAATGATATTCCCTTCACTACAGGTCAAGAGTTCCTTGCAGGGAGACAGCAATGGAGCTTGCTGGCGCAATGTGCTACGTGCATGCTCAGGTACCATGTTCAAGAGAAGCTCTATGAGCGTGCTGAGACTTCAACTTTGATACCAAAAATGTCACACCAAAACAGTCACAATGAAATGCTGTGGTTCCCATTTGTCAATAAGCTCTTTGAGACCTCCAAATACAACAATTGGTTGGCATAGGTATCACAATGGGGCACATTTTTTTCCAGTGATCCCTCCTCTTGGCAGATTTGCTTTGTATTTGGCTTTGCAGAGAACTCAATTGCAACTCCCATAGCCACTGTGAAATGGCCTCTCTCATTTCAAATGTGGGGTGAAGGAGCAGAAGATCCAGGCAATGGAAAATTTTGCAACCAAGGACCTGTGAATTCATATTTGATTGCAAGTGAGATGCCTGCCAGCCTGTACAACACTGTCAATCATTTGCTTTCTTGAGATATTTGCCTGGAACACTTGCCCAGCATGAAGGGCAAGCTGCCCCACTGTCAACAATTAAATTTGGGAAGTAAGAGGCCCCGCCTTGAGTTTTGGCACCCAGAACCGTAGATGTTGGTGGCGCAGGGGCGGGGGGCTGTCTC